>ML860162.1:21757-46750 GCA_009831015.1 Picea engelmannii
AGGGGGCAACCTCCAGTTGAGAAGAGCTCTATTACAATAATATCCAAGCTAGGGTTCTCATACCCTCGACTCCTATTTATACTAAAAAGAAGCATCTAGAAGAAGATCCTTCTAGAAGCGGAAGCTTCTATTAGGTCTTCTTACATCGCCTTATTCTATTTTATTGAAAGGCCTTATTAATATTGACCTTTATTACATCTGAATATATTGTTCTACCTATGTGCGGGTTAGGACCCTAATAGAAATAAAGAGAGCTTTGCTCAAACTTCACAATGACATATGGGCTTGTGAGAATTTTGTGTCTATTATTATTTTTAGAATCTTAAAACTTAGAAAGTTGCTTGCAAGACAACAACACGGTGTCCATCCAATTATATAAAAATAAATACGAACTGATCTAAACTATAAGTAGGTGGCTAGATATAGCCTTTACATTTGCAGTTTCTACAACAAATCCATTGTTGATATCAATGATTCGTCGAAGTTAGAAAATTAGTTCGTTAAATGCCAAAAAATTAAATTATTTATTGAAATATGAAATGAACAAAAGATAGGATCAACTGCACAAATGGTATGACCGACTATGCAATATTGTTGTAGATCTATGCTATGTTTATCCAAACTCAAATGCTATGCAAGGTCGCCCTCCTTCCAACGACAAAACCCAGAAGAAAACTGGATGTAGTTTGTCGGTTTGAAAGAAAAACAAGTGGTCAAATGGGTTGGGGGGTGATTAAAACCGCATGATTATTGTTAGTTTTCCCTCATCATCTAAATTTTAGTGGAGACAACATGAAGCCTTTAGGTTGTCTTCGGTCTAATCGTTGACATGGTGACACCATCAAGGGAGCTTATCCATGGCCATCTATGTATGTACATTTGATTGACAGAGTCTTAAAAACTCTGTAGCCAAAGTGGTTATTGATCACAAAAAAGGATTACTTGTTGGTCACTGGAATTTGTTGTGAAGAAGCCAAGTTGATTGGAGCCTCCCACACGTGAAAACAAAAATAATAAATGAACAACTTTCCTTTGTTGGTCATTGTTATGAACACAAATATACATATAAATAGATAATTATTAAATAATAATAATTAATACTATTTGATATTCAGTATAATTTCTCATATACATTTGTTTACTATATTACTTGTTCATATGGATTTCGTTACTGTATTCCAAATATTTTGATGCTTGTGCTATGACCCAATTCACATCACAGCTCAAGAAGATGTCAATCCAGTTGAATAAAAGAAATATATGGATGTTGGATCCAAGTGTATGTACTAATAAAAGTTCATCAATTAACCAAACAACATCAATGCATGAAGAAAATCATATAACAAAATTAAACCAAGAAAACACTACAAGCAGGACAAGGGAAAATAATGTTATAAGAACTCCTTATTGACATCCAAATCATAAAAGTAGATATCTTAAATAACCAGAGTATCAATATCACTTAGGAAAATAATAACTAAAGTATTGTCCGAAAAATATTGATATAGACAATTAACTCTCATGATATCAGTTCACCATGGAACAAAAACGTTATGCAAAGGATTGAATTAGGATGGTCCGATCCTTTTATGGTTTGGAAATTTTGCTCAACACTCAAAAGTTCATATCGTATCGCATAATCAACTATGAAAGAATAGAGAATGATGCTACAACATTACAAGCCAAAGAAAAAGATGTCCAACCCTTCCATCACTATGGTTTGAGGACAAAACATTTCAAAAGGGAAAGGAAATATTATGAACACAAATATACATATAACTATATAATGATTGAATATTAATATTTAATACTATCTCATATTCATTCTAATTTATCATATACATATATTTAATATATTACTTTTCCATATGGATTTCGTTATTCTATTCCAAATATTTTGATGCTCGTGCTGTGAACGAATTTGGTTCACCACAGTCATAATTTCCACATGGATTTGTGCATAAGACCTTATCATTTTGATCTTTAGAGGATTCGATAAAAAATAGGTCAGTTTATTATTACTTAAGTTGGGTTATGTGTGGATTGTATCAATGTCGGTATAAAAAAAGTATTTAAAGGTGATCTTTAAATTCTCTTGCCTTTATCTTTTATCTTTTTGAGAATTTTAACTTCTTTTTTTTTATCACATGTAATTTTAAAAACTTAGTATGTGAGGAGATTATATATATATATATATATATATGATTTTTGAAAAAAGAAAGAGGTTAAAGAGGTTTATGGAAGGATTTAAACCTTTGATGAAAGGTTGTTTTTGTAATTTTATTTTATTTTTCAAAGAAATCAAGTTTCTAAGGATTGTTGTAGCCTGTTCTTTTTTCTTGCATCAAAGACGATGATGCCCACATGAGCCATGTCAATAATTATGCTTCCTAAAAGGGTGGAATAAGTTTTCAACATAATTGTCTTGTTAGTTGATAAGGTTAATGATATTTCCATCAACAATTCATCTCCTCGGTGCACAAAATGTGAGGCACCCATTTACAATGGATCTCGTGATCTAGAAGTGATTGAAAATTGGATCCTTGAATTGTACACATGGTTTGAATATGATCTAATTCCTAAATATGAGAAAGTTTCATTCCCCAAGTTGAAGCTTATAGTGCTTTCCAAGATATTGGTTGTAGAATGTGCGACAAATCAAAATCCAATCACCACTTGGACTAGGATTGTGGAAGCCCTTAGTCTCATGTTCTATCCTTGTAGGAACAAATGAGATATGAATGTTAAGTGGATTCACTTACATTAAGGACCCAACATGCCTATGAAAGATTACATCCACTAGTTTGACCAGTTGAAAATTCTTCTCATCATTACTAACCCAGTTGATAGGCTTGTCCTTAGGTTTAAAAATGGATTGTATGAACATTTGTATTGAGAGTTGAAGTATGTGGACATCACCACCCTTGATTCCACCTACAATCAAGCACAATTGATCGAAGATAAGTTTTTAGAGTAGAAACAAATTCAACAACATTAATACTCTAATGTTTCTAGATCTGCACCTTCAAAGCTTGCATTCGTTGCTAATACTGGTCATCATCTTTTTCAAAATATTCTTCTTCTTCTTTTCCTTATTTTGCTAAGTTTGGTTAGTATTGTAAAAAGCAAGTACATGATAAATCCAAATGTTTCAAATTCAATAAGAAAACTTTGATTATATAGTTTCCTCATGATGAGGAAGATGATGATGTTCCCAATGAGGTTTTTGGTGAAGACACGGTTTTTGAGGAGTTAAGGAGACTCAATAAATTCACTTTGTTAAAACACTCCACTCGTTCGAAATAACGAGATAGTCTATTCATCACACATGCACATCTCTCCTATGATTTCTCAACTTCTTGTATCCTTGATAATGGATCATAAGATAATTTGATTGCCAAATCCATAGTCGATAAACTGCACTAGCAAGTGGAATCACATCCTTATCCTTATGAACGTGGTTGGAAGGATTAGGGTTCCTCTTCTTGGATCATGTACACACACTGTTTTATTTTCTTTTAGTCCTAAATTTGTAGACAAATTCACTCGTGATGTGGCTGATATGGATAGTTGTGGTTTGTTTCTTAGCCAAACCTATCAATATGATTGGAAGGCCCAATAAAACACATTAAACAACACTTACATACTACATAAAGATACATCAAGTATCTTATTCTCAGTACCCTTGAACTACCACATCAAGTTGATCCTAAAGTTACAAAGCGTTGTTTAACTTTTAGTCGACATCCCTCTCCACAAAATTATTTTGTTTCATATTTGCAGTGCCAAGTCCATTCAACAATTTTAAAGGACTCTTACACACATCCTCCTTAAACATTTTCTTTGTTTTTTCAAGGCCTCAGTTGCCTTAAGACACCACCTTAGGAGGACAATCTACAAACTTTAGAGTTTTTCACCACAAATTTCTCTCCTCACTTGAAAGTTTGAATTGTTGGCATCTTCTCGTTGGTTCACAACTTAGTTCGACATCGTCCGTCATCAATCAACATTGGAGACATATAAGAGATCATGTTTGGTAATCATGTAGATATTGTTCCATATTTTCAACATACACTCATTTAGGATCAAGTTTTTGACACAAAGACTCGTTAGACTCATCCTAGATCAATAACTTCCTACCTTGTTGCTAAGCAAGGTGAGCTATCAAATTTAGCTTGTTTGATTTCTTAGCATCAGATGCAACAACATTGTCCCTCCCTCCTAAAAGCATTGGAGGCCAATGCATCTGTTGCTGGTATGGATGATAGGGATTCTAGATTTTGACATATTATTAAAAAATTTAGTACTTTGTATATTTGTGTTGTGTGTGCACATAGGATATTATTATTGTGGCAATGCTTCTTAGTTTCCTACTCTAATGTCTAGTTGAAATATCCTCTTCAACTAGATCTATTATTATTTTTGGTTGTTATTTATTAGGATCTTGTTGAGCAGTTTTCTCCAAGTTTGTTGAGTTATTTTTCTTGATGTAAAACTATATAAGGTTGTGTTTGGCTTAATGAAAATTAGTCAAAAGTTTTTACTCACACAATTAGTGTAGAACTCTACATTAATGAATATGTGATGAGAGATTCATGTTAGATACTAGATGGGATCAAGAAGGAAATATATATCTTGGTGTGTTAGAGAAGACAATGAGCTAAATCTAACTTGTGGAAGCCATGTGGAGTAGATATATATTCACACAGATAAGTATTGCGTTGAATTGCATACCTTATATATATATATATATATATATATATATATATATGATAAAGACCTTGGATGTCTAAAGACCTTGCAAAAACATCACTTTCCAAGATAGGAAGCAACCATGGAAAGGTAGCATTGTAGGTATAGTTTAAGAATGACGACACATAGTGTTGCTAGAAAGGAAAACATTGAGGATAATGTTACTTCAAGGGGGTGGGTATTGTAATATACATAGTTTCAACCCTAGATTGTATAGGACCGAATTATAAATAAGTGGATATAATGATGAGAGTTGATTCATATAATTGACCCTGTTTGTAAATGATGACAATATCTTATATGAATTCCTTGTGCTAAGTTCAAGGTGAGGCATGACTAGTGAATGTCTAAGCTTGTGTTTTCTATAGATATGATTTTTATATAGTGTGAGGAAGACTTGCCATGCTATTATCAATATATGTAAACATTAATTCAAAAAGTAATATTAAGGTCCAAGGCTCGCTGTAAAGAGCATGAAAGGGACTATGAGTCCACTAGAGGGGAAGAGGAAAGGGCATCCAAAGGGTTGATAAATAATCTTGATTTTCGTAATTCTTCTATCCTTTATCTTGTCACCATAATTCTTATTAAATACCTCAAGCACCAGTCACTGAATTGAAGTGGTGGTTGGCAGGGAAGTCCACCTTTCTTAGTTATGAGAGTATGGGGGTTGAGTACAATTATTGAGTGTAAAATACTTCATCTACATAGGGATTTCAATTGTATGGATATTCAAAGAGTCTATTTTCGCATGTTCTCTCTTCTCACAATTCAAATTGACTATTCAACATATTCATTCATTCATTATATTCCATTCTCTAGGATGGGATTCTATCTGATTAGATGTTTTTCATTCATTTGGTTAATGGGATTCAAGGGGATCCATCCCATGCTATTCCATTCCATTGGTGGTTTTTCATTGAATTTCATTCTATTCTATACGATGGATTGGTTGGGGTGTTCCCATGCTATGGATGGAGACATTAATCTGATCCTGCAAATCACTAGGTAGTGTTGTGGAAGAGAAATTTGTGAACTAGTGTTGATCTCTTTTCCCATTAAGAAGAAGAGACAACCTCATAGGGAGTTCTTATGGAAATCCAAATATACCATCTTTGTTTTTAAAGAGGTGGTTCTCCTTTATTTCTCACTTAGATAATAATCATGTCACTCATGGATAAATGCTTTTATCATTCACACATTTAATGCCTGAGAATGGAACGGGTAAATCACATATTCAAAAGACAAAAATTTAAATCATGAAGAAAGAACAATCATTTCTACTATTGTGCCACTTCCAATATCATGGCAATATACAGTGACATATCTGAAGCAAAAAAAAACAACAAAGAGTAGCAAAAAAGTTTCTTTTCAGAGAAATTTAAATGATTTCGCAACATTGATATCATAGGGATGTAAAACAAACTCATTCTCGAGTTTCCATGCTTAAATAGAAGTATAAAACCACAACAGTTATGAGCCCCCAAGATAGCTCTTTGTGGGCTTTCAAAAAATAAGTACAAATTGACTATTCAATATTGAATAAAATGTGTGCAACAAATCAACACTATACAATATTCATGATATTGAAACGAGAAATAGAAAATTCATTCACCCTAGTGGGATGGGATGGGGCTACCATGAACCATATATTAAGCAGAGGCAACCTGGAAGACAAAAAGGGGAAGTCAGAAATTGGTATTGCAAACAACAATACTTGAATGATAATAATATATGATTTGCAAACTAAGAAGGAAGAAACGTAAGGGAAATGCTTTAGAAAAAGTTTTTACTCACAAAAATGGAAGCAAAGAACCAAATAAGAGGTCATGTAGAACCTCTTAGTCTAAATAAAACTAGAAAATTGATGGGAGATCTCATTCGAAATGACTTGGCCCCAATCAAAGATGACGCCTATATTAACTGAGTAATGGAGTATATAAATATACCTCCTGTTATCACACAAACTATAGGTTGGGAAAATCCTGAAATAATCCACTGGATGGTGATAATGATGAGAGAGCTTACCCACTGTCACCTCAGATAAGCCCTCCCTCACTTCCATGAAGGAAGAACCCGACACAAGGAGGAGTCTCGATAACCTTAGGGGGAAATGAGATTGAAAGTGATATTTATGAATAAAATCCCCTATAGGTCAAGCTTCTAAGTGAAATATGGTTTGGTAACAAGTCTTGAGAGTGGTTTAAGGTTGCTAAGTCTTTGAGTACCTTCCAGGAGTGGTTGTACCTTCCTGAGACACAAGAAAACAAAAGATACGAGACGAATATTCCAATGGAAAAACAATTTAATCTTGTTGTCCCTATTTTCACCAGTCAACAAGATTATATATCAGAAAATAAATGATAGTTAAAGCTGCTAAAATTATAGTAAACGATGCAAGAGATAAGCTAGCGAGTACTAGTATAACTCAGGTATGAAAGAATAAGAATTTAACAACAAAGAAAGGTTGTTGTAAACAAGTATTGCATAGATATATTATCATCCTTATGGATGTAGCAAACTATTTCTACAGTAGAAAATTCCAACCAACAAAAGGTACAAGTAAACCACCCAAAAGATGCTAAATGACAAGTAGATTATTATGGTAGCTTTCTAACAATTTTCGATGGTTGAAATGCAAGTTATAATCAAATTAAGAGAGTATTTGTTGCAGCCCTAATGGCTGTAGATTTTGTTTAGATATACCTCCAAGAATATTGAGTATATCAAGATGCCCTAGAGGATTTAGAAACCTCAAAGCATCAACAATAGATTCCAACTTGAACAATATCAATATCTCACTAAATCACGTTTACTAAAGCAAACAATTTCTTTCTCCAATGCAAAATTTAGATTAGTTCCTTTAAAATTGGGTGAATGGAGCCTTGAAATCACGAGTTAGATCAAAAAAATCCCTAGGGGTGTAAACTCTCTTACTCCCTAGGGTATGAAAATCAAACCAAGGTAAATCAAGGAGGGTGTACACCCTTGTACTCCTAGCAACCTTGCAATAAAAGACTTGTAAATTAGCAAATGAGATGAAACTTTATGGAGGGTGTATGAACTTATACTCCTCCTAGGGTTTCAACCAACAATAATCATGAAACAAGAAAGAAGAACTAACAATTGCATATTTTCCTTACCAATTCCAACGGATATGCAAGAACAAACCCTAGTTCACCAAGTAAATTACCATTCATAAGCAAGAAAAGAAGTATCCAAGAGGTGCGCACCACCTTAGCTCAATCATTCACCAAGAGATATCACCAAAAATCGTTTGCACAAGAGAGAGATACTAAATTTCCCATGTAGGGTGCAAATTTCAGCCACTAGTCTTCTCACAATGGGAGAACTATGATATGAAAATGAAATGAAATGATCTCTATTTATACAAATCCTACTACAAGTATTTATCCAGTTAATTTTAGGGTAAAACACAAAGTAAAGGGACAATAACCCTTAATTTTCCCCTTTACAATATAAAATTCAAATTTAACCCTAAAATGCACATGAGAAACCCTAAAGAAGAATGGCGTCACCCTTTAGGGCAACTTTTTGGCACCTTTATAAAATTGTTGAGCTTGGAGATGAAATGTTGGGCCTCCAAAGGAATCCCTCTCAAGCGCTAGGGTATTCAAGGTACTCCTCTCCATCCAAAGATGGTAAGTGTCAAGCAACAACAACACCACCACCACAACCCTAGCCCTAGGGTGACGTCAACCTCCTCAAAAGAAACGTTTTAGCCTCAAGAGAAAATCGTTGAGCTGGATAAGGGTTGGGTTATGTCCTCCATGGTATCTCCTCAGGCCTCCAAAGGCTAGCATTTTCGTCTAGTGTGTGGGACATGGTATCCAACCTGTGGGTTTCAATCCCCAAGGAATCCCAAGCTAGGCTTGTTCCTCCAAAACTACCCACCAACTAGGTCTTGCAAAGACAATGAATACACCCTCCAAGGATCTCAAGTCAAATACATCATGATGAGTCAATCAAATCAATAAAATAGCCATCTAATCATGTACATCCAAACCCCTTCATAAAAATGAACAAGTGCTCAAAGACCTTATGCAATTTTCCAAGTTTAAGTTTGGGAGGGTTGACAAAGTGACCTATTGGGTGAATCGTACCTCAAGTTTAGGAGTGTTTCCCAAGTGGACCTCTCTCTAGGTCATGTGGATGAAGTGACATGGATAAGGGAAATAATTTTGGGCATGGGTTTCATGACATATAAGGGATCGTAGTATCTCATTTATGGGTTCCTTTGTTGAGGGTGTGTTGCACCTTCGTTTTCAATGAAACCTTTTTCCAAGCCCATTTATTGCCTTTTATTCATTTTAATATGTTTCCAAGTTGAAGTCAAGGTGGGGCTTCCACCTAAGCATGAAAAATAATTCTCACCTTGACTCTATATTGGTCACATGATTCTTCCTAAAGTTTGAATTCATGTGTGGGGCTTCTACCTAAGCATGAAAACCAATGTGCACACATGCTCCACCTCGTTTGGCATTTTGCATTAGTTATTTTTTACGAGTTCCATCAGTTTCTTATGAGAGACATTTCATCATCCTCAGGATCCCTGGGAAAATATCTAGAAGGTTCATGATTGGATTTTATCTTTTTCCATCTATAAGCCTCTGGGTCTTTAGTCCCTTCTTCCCATGAAATGAGGAATAATCCCTTGTCGGGTTAGTACACCCGAAAATCCCAAAAGGTAAGGAGATGAGGGGATGAAGTATGGAAAGTGACAAGTATGGCCAGGAATGGTATGATGACTCATCAAGAGGACCTCCCAATAACACACCTATCCCTAAGGGTGACCCACTTACTAGGGTGCATTGTCAATCACCAAAGTGAAATAGGGAAAATAACATAATTTCCAAGAAGACATTACATGATCAAAAGCAGTTTAAAATGTAACAAACTCAAATGCCTCAAATATTGAAATGATACTCATCATAATACCTAACTTGTACCTCATGGAGAAATACCCAATGTCTTTTGGAAGCCAATTGATGTGGTGAATACCCTCATGATGAGCCTGGAACTGTGGTGATGAAGCAGGTCTCTAACTACGCAAGTGGACACTGCTAGTCAAGTTGTCTCTCGATAATCCATGTCTACAACCTAAGGGACTCGATACAACATCTTCTTAGTTATCCCTAGGAATTGGTGATAACATCTGGCTCCTACTTGGGGACATGTACTCACCATAGAGTGCATGAAAGCCACACCATCTCCTAGTGGACCTATGCCTACACTGAAACATAAAAATATAAAATCCATCATGGTCCTATCACCCTTTGTCCATATATATCAAAAGCCAAAAATGACAACTAATCTAGAAATTAATTTTTTGCATTTTTCTAAAAATTTCTAAACAATGATGAAATCAATATGCAAGTAGAGACAAATGAAATATGAAATGAAACTAAAATTTGATGAGATATCAATATGAAAATGAAAGGAAATAAAGATGACCTACCTACTTACCTAGGGCCTGGGCCTTGAAGAATTCAAGTGCCTTGGATGTAGGGTTGGAGAAGAGACCCATCCACTGGGAATGACACCTTTCCCCCTTCCAAATTTGCCAAGTAGTACTTCTCTTTCTCGTACTTCTTCTTGATGATGTAAGGACCAAGCCAAGCGTTGCCATCCTCTAGTCATGTTTAGGCTTGCCCTTCCTCTTGTCCCACATGAATGCAACACTTCCTTCACTGTAGTTGATGTAAGGTATATTCTCTATGTAAGGATATGAAGGAGGTCCTATGTAGGTGTTAGAAAAACAGGACCGCAGAGCAATAAAATAAAAAAAATGAGGAAACAAAACACAGAAGATACACAATACAAGAGAGACACAGATTTATGTGGTTCACCCAGTGTGGGCTATGTACATGAGAGAAATTGCCAGGTCCTTCCTTTATTATTATCCAACAAATGAAGGGATACAACCTACAACAAAACCCATTGTAACTTCCTCTTCTTTCTCTCACAGTCTCCTCTCTTAGAATACAATACTCGCCATCAACCATAGTCGCAATACATTTCCCTCATAAAAGAGGGTTGCCTTCTAGGGAAAAACAACCTAACATAATCTCTATCGTTAGATATGTTACCTTATAATGAACGGTCCAGATTTACAATGAAATTACAATATACATTTACAAGGTATTTTTTCCTTCGGGGGCTTTGCCCCCGAACCCCCGCTTTCCCCTAGACCCCCCAGCCGGGGGATAGCCCCCCTGGACCCCTTAGAGCCCCCTCTGCACTCCCCCGCATGGAAGAGTGTACATACTTCTGGGGTGTAAATACTTCATGGGGTATAAACATGACTGAAAGTAAAAGACCTCTGAATCAGGAAGATAATCAGGCTCCACAACCAACAATAGGTTGCATTTTTTATGCATTTCTCACATTATTTTATTTCCTTATCTTCTCTCTTCAATATTTAGACAGAGCCTGGTTCTTTCCCTTGGAACTTTGAAAGATTTTCTTTGTAATCATCTGTCCTTGGGAGTAATGTATCTATGCATTCCTCCTTCATGAAAGGTAGGTCTCATGGATCATACTCAATGGTATCTGTAACCTCATCAAACCCACACTCACTTGTGTAATCAGGACCATTGGGTTCCATCACATGCTTGTCAGCCCCCTCTTGACTATATAAAATATCAAATGTGCCATCCCCCATGGGAATGTGTGTGTGGGTCATATCCATGCTAAGAAAACATCCCAGAGCAACAGACCAAATCCTTGATAGGAGCATGCCCCAAGCATACAAAACATCAATCACTACTATGTTCATAAGGAGGCTAATATGCAGAAAATCAATCAGGAAGACTTCAATGTTCCCACAAAGTCCATAAGTCCATAAACCTCAACGTTCTTCAGGTAGACCTGTACTTACACTAAAACAAAAAATCATAAAATCTAGGGTGGTTCTATCACCCTTTGTCCATATACATCAAAACCAAGAATGAAAACTAATTTAGAAAATAAAATTTTAGCATTTGTTTTTTAATTTCTAAACTAAGCATGAAATAAATATGAAAGTAGAACAAAATGAAATATGAAATGAATATAATATAACATGAGCAATCAAGATGAAAATGCAGGGAAATCAAGATGACCTACTTACTTACCTGGGGCCCCAACCCTGAAGAAGTCAAGTGTCTCCTTGGTAATAATGTTTGAGGAGAGATCCATTCAATGGTAGTGGAATCCTCCCCCCTTCTATTGCGGATAAGTAAAAAGAGTCTGGCTCAGATATTTTCTCTATTTTGTAGGGCCCCAACCAAAGACTGTCAAACTTTTGATGCATTCCATGTTTTTCTCTCCTCTTGTCCCACATTAAGACCTAGTTTCCTTTCTTGAAATCTCTTTTCCTTACCTTTCAATCAAAGGTTCCTTTCACCTTTTCTTGATTCTTTGCCATTTGATCAAAGGCTATTCTTCGAGTTTTGTCCAATTCCATGAGTTGATCAATTCACCCTTGCAATGCTTCTTTATCTGTAAGATTGTTGGGCTATTTGTAGTGCTAGAATTTGGATATTTATAGGCAAGTGAGCTTGTTACCCATAAACTAACTCAAAATGGTTTTTTCTAGTGGAGGTATTGGTAGTTGTGCGATCTTCCCATAAGGCACACTTAATTTTTCTATTCCAACTCTTCTTGTTTTCCCAATAATCTTCTTCACAATATTCATAATGGTTTTGTTGCTGGATTCTACTGATTCGTTTCCTTGAGGGTACTAATTTGAGGAGTGTGATAAAATGATCCCATACTTAAAGAAAAACTCATTGAGCACCATTGAGCTAACATATTTGGAATTATTTGTGGTTATTTTAGCAAGAACAACAAATCTAGTAATAATATTTTCCTCAAGGAACTTCATCACAACTTCTATCACTTTCTTTGTTGGGACAACTTCCACTCATCTTGTGAAGCAGTTAGTGGCCATCAAAATCCATCGATACTCATTACTAGAGATTTACTTGAACTCACCAATAAAATCCAATCCCCATTGTTGAAAAGGTGCTTCTACGATGACTGGCTTAAGGGGAAGGGAAGGAAGGGATTTCTTACCGGTAAATAATTGGCATGGTTGAAAAGATATGACATATTGATGTGTGTCGGAGAAAATATTAGGCCAATAATATCCCGACCTTAAAATATTATGGGCAATGGTGCATGCTTCAAAATGTCCCCCATAATGCCTTGAATGAAGGTTGACCATCAACTTGCCATCTTATTCCTTGTTCACACACCTGAGGATTACCCCATCAGGGTTTCTCCACCCAAGACCGTTCTCTGTTAGGTAGTACTTCATATCTTTGAACCTTAGGGATCTCCTTTTATGTTCTATCAAATGATTAGGGAAAGTGAGGTTATTTAAGTAATAAATGAAATATGCATACCACTCAATGTTCTCGATATCACTTATGATAATGTTGATATGTTCCTTCTCTTCTACCTCCATGGCCTCTTGATTTCTCTCTGTCATCGTTTTGGATAATCCTTACCCTTTAATTATCTTGGATGGTTTGATCTACAAATTATATTCATGTATCTGTGAAACCGACTTTCCTCTTGATCCAAGGCAATCTTGTTTTGATAAAATATCTTTTACAACCGGGTAGGGGATGAAGGCTTTATTCTTGTTGTACCCCACATAAGTTCGAAAATGTTTGAGAGACTTGACCAGAGTGTAATCTTGTTTTTATGTAATGGTGTAGTTCAATTGTAAGCCTCTAAGATTATTTCTCATGAAATAAATCAATCGTTCATCCCCTTCATCATTTTTCTGTAACAGAACTCCTGCAATGGTGTCCTTTGAAGCGAAAGAAAATATGATGAAGTCTTTAGAAAAAATTGGACTAACCAAGACTGGTACAATAGTTATTGCTTCCTTGAAAGGCTGGAAGGATAGATTACCTTCATTTTCCCATTCGAAATGAGCATCCTTCTTTAACAATTTGTTAAGGAGTTTAACAATCTCGGAAAAGTTCGGAATGAATCTCTTCATGAAGTTAATTTGTCCAAAGAAGGATTGGAGGGATTTATTGTCTTTAGGGAGATAGATCTTCTTGATGGATTGAACCCTAGAAGGGTCTATTGTGATTTCATCTTTAGAAATGATATGAACCAACAAATTTCCCTTGTCAACACCAAAACTTGATTTCTTAGGGTTGAGAGAAATGCCATACTCCCTACATATCTGGAAAATTGTTCTTAAGTGTTGGATGTGTTGTTCCCTCTTTTTTGAGATGGTGGTTATATCATTCTGATAGATTTATGTAAGTTTCCCGATAAGATCCCTAAAATCATATTC
The DNA here is from genome assembly GCA_009831015.1 of Picea engelmannii. Taxonomy (NCBI): domain Eukaryota; kingdom Viridiplantae; phylum Streptophyta; class Pinopsida; order Pinales; family Pinaceae; genus Picea; species Picea engelmannii. The sequence goes on from ML860162.1 coordinate 35,835, forward strand.
CATGGCACATTGGAAGGTGGCCCCTGCGTTGGTTAGTCCAAAGGGCATTCTTAAATACTTATAAGTTCCCCAAGGGGTGGTGAAAGTAGTTTTTAGTTGGTCATCCTCCTTTACCAACACTTGATTATATCTTGAGAAACCATCAAGAATGGACATCATTTATGCTTTGGTGACCCTTTGCAAAAGATACTCCATGTTTGTTACAGGATAATTTTCCTTTAGTGAAGCTTGGTTTAAATTTATGAAGTCTTCGCATATCCTGATATCGCTAGTATTTTTCCTTACGATGAATGGATTAGAAACCCATGAGGAATATCTGATAGGCACAATTATTCCTTCCTCAACCATATTTTGCAAGTCCTTTTGGACCTGTGGGGAAACCTTTGGGTTCATCTTCTTGAGCTTCTATGTGAAGGTTTTTGTGCCATCTATATGGGGAATGGCGTGGTGTATGACGTATTTACGGTAAGCCTTTAGATCTTCGTAAGACAAAGAGAAGACATCCTTAAATTATATTATAAGTGAAATCAACTTCTCCCTTTCATCAAATGTTGTTCCTTTCCCAAACGTGATAATATTTGGGGATTCCTCGGTTCCAATATTGAATTCAATGATCTCGTCATTGATTTTTCTCGACGAATTCCCCTTATACATGTCATTTCGATCAAAAAGGCTCTCTAAGGGGACGATACCTTTGGGTAAGGGTCCATCAAATATATCAATGATCTCAATATTATCCTTTTTTGCCAATAAATTTATCTAGGCCTCTGAGAATTTACCTTCATTTTGGAGAAAACACAAAATTTGGATTTCACTATAAAAAACTTATCAATGTTCTAATTTTTTAGGTAGCGAGGACCTGTAATTTACTTCCACCTTATAGAGATTGATTTCCTTGAAAATTTGGGAGGTGGAAGCGGAAATAACAAGGTTGTCTGCCAAATGATTCCCTTCCCTAGGGATGACATCAATAGAAAAGTTGTCAAATTTCTTTATGGTGTCCCACATGAAATCCTTGTATTGTTTCAACCTTGAATTTTTAGCAACGAATTTATTGTTAACTTGTGAGACGACTAAGTCAGAGTTCCCTCTCACGTGCAGGGTCTTTATGTTCATATTGTTAGCACCATGATTTTCATAGCTAAGGTTATAGGTTTGTCAACAATTTGCAAAGCCATGCATGTTAGCACCCATATTGTTTTTATGACTGGCATCATCTAACATCTCCAAGGGTTAGTTTCAAAAGGAAGCTTATCATTTAGTTGTTCCATTTCCATTTGCAACTACTCACTGCTCAGAGCACTTCACCGCACAAAGGATTTTGTCATGCAGTGGATTTCGGTCGCGCATAAGATGTTGTCGCGTAGTGGGCTGTCGCACATAAGATGTTGTCATGCAGTGGATGTTATCGCGTAGTGGATTTCATTGCGTAGAGGCTATCATCATGCAATGGATTTTCTTGCGCACACGCTACAGGTCGCACTGCGCAACTTACTAGTTTAGTGGTCAACTTCAAGATCAATTTCTGACCAACTGGAGAGGAATTTTGAAAATCCCCGAGAGGTTTTTGTCGAGGACAAACCAAATCATAAAAAAGTATCTCAGATTTGAAAAATGTATCACAGATTGGGATAATCTAAGGAATCATTGAGCCCTATTTTTCAATTTTCATGATTTCCTATCCGAGACATGTTTTTGCGACACATATTTCGACCAGCTAGAGATGCATTTCAAAAAGATGAGAGACATTTTTCTTTATAACGAGCTTAAATAAAAAAACCTATCTCCATTTCGGAAAATAGTTTTTTATTAGTGAGATATGATTTCATATTTAACACATATTTTCCCAGTTTGCCACACAAATCCGCTACAATTGTTGTTGTAGGTTACTGTTGCGTAGAAGACTTGTTGTGCAAGGGTGACAGATTGTCCAATAGTGCACATGAAGGCTCATCACAACCATATGGCCAAATTTTGATCATGATCAATGATTGTAAAGAATATTTCAGTTACGATTATGATTTGGCAAAGTTAGGTTTTCTATTTTTAGTGAATCCGTGGAAGTTGTTGTTCTCTTTCAAAGAAAATAGTTCCATGATTCTAGGAGGGAGTAGTTCAACCCTAGTAGCCAAGGGTGACATTAAGGGTGGAAGTTGTTGATCCTTTTCATGTAAAATGGGTTGGTTGGAAAAATTGGTAGATGATAACTATTGTATGTAATTTGAGTTTTTCACCAAAACTTAATGCAAAGGTCCTGTAACTTGATGAAAAGATTCTAGTTGTAGCAGTCAGATGTATTGTGCCTATTTATTTATGTATGTGCCTCTTGCCATATTTATTCATATCTTTTTATGTCTATTTCGGAACGAATTTTAGAACATGTGGATTCACTGCGCAGCGCCTCTTGTTCGTGCCACTTAGAAAAAATGTTTTCTTCTAAAAGCTAACTCTGAATTCACCCACAACAATTCTCCGAGTTACTTCCTGTGTTTTTCTCCCTACCACACATTGCAGTTTTACACTGAAGACTATTGCTCGCCTAGGCTTATCCTCTCAATTTCAGTCACTGAGTCATTTCCTCAAATCAATTCCCTAGCCCAAGTCTTACTTTCTTGCGCCAATATAACCAGAACCCATTATATCAAAGGTGTTAAATCTAGCCATTGTTTTCAAAGACAAATCCTGCGTGGAGGCCATGCCTATTGAGAGAGACCTCTCCAGATCCGAAAGGCTAGTTTCGGGTCTCAAAGTTGGTTGAAAAAGTTACCTTCGTCGTCTGTTTATCAGCTAAATAGATTTACATAGTGCTAACATTCTAGCGTCGTTATCGAGGATGAAATTGAAAATTTTCCCTGGGAAAGAACAACATGGTTGAGTTATGAGGTCTGAGAGCAGTAGACACTTAGTCACATATTGGCTATATTTCTGCTCTGGCGACTCCACACATTATAAAATCAGTTGAAGGTGATTCCACTAGCAGAAGAATTCAGAGATAAATTGTTCATGGTGACTCCAATCAAGCTTCAAATGTGATTCAAAGACTCCACTGGAAAATGAGACCTGTTGACAGAGATATGGAAGAGAAGTATGGAAAAATAAGGTACTCGAGCTTAAGTTTAGTTCAAGAAGTACTTTTCTGTTTTATCAATATCTTTTTGTCCTTTCCTGAGTTTTTCAAAAGAATATTTCTTCACTTACTGCATTCAAATGAAGCCCATAGATCTACCCTTGTATATCCTCCATGGAAAACTATAGGTATACCTCATTCTTCTTGTATAACCGATTTTCACCAAGCTCCTTCCTATGAGCTATATGATGTTCATGATAATTCTTGTGAGCTTAATGAAACCAAATATGAGCTTGTACCTTCTGTTCTTAATCCTACACCCTCCAAGATTCAAGAAAGATACAATCCTCTTAAATTTCCTTCGATCCTTCATGAATTTCTTCTGAAACATTATGAGTACCTTCCTCGGTTCGATGGAGAGATTGATGGAAAGTCAACTGAAAAACATATTCAGGTCTTTGAGAATTTTATAGAACTTTTTGAGATCGAACATGATGATGTGTCTATGAGGGCATTTTCTCAGTCCTTACAAGGAGATGCCAAAGCATGGTTCAGACGTTTGCATCCTCAGTCAATTATCTCATGGGATGAACTGAGGGAAGCTTTTTGTAGATTTTGGGGTGAGAGAAAGTCACGGGATATACTCCTTTCAGAGTTTTATTCCATGAGAAGAATGAAAGATGAAACCATCTCAAGTATCAGTAGGAGGTTTGCTAGTCTTTATTATAAACTGCCTAAAGAAGTCCAACCTATTGAAGTTGTTTCCATGCTCCATTATGTAACAACCTTTCAATCAGACTTATATTTTTTGTTGATGGAGAGGAAGTCTATGTCTTTGCAACAGATGTTCAACAATGCTCAGGAAGTTGAAGACAATATTCAAGCATGTAAACAGATTCAAAATGAGGAGTTGGATGCTAATGAACATGACAATGAATATGAACAAAGAACAATTGATTTGAATCTTGAGAAGAGGGTTAATAATATTGTATGTCCTCTTGAAGCTTTAAATGCTAATAATTTTGCAAACGATTATATTCCACTTATTGAAAAAGAAGGTGCTAATTTAGCTTATGATCCATCCCATTATAAGCACGGGGTTGATTGTTTTGTGTATTCATTTGTAGACAGTCAAGAAAATGAATTTGCAAATCATCTTGTTGAAGAGCAGGTTGATATCCCAAGTTTTTTCTTGTTAGATGACATTGCAGATGTTGTTGATTTGCCTATATATGATGAATATGATGATGGTTATGATGTTGACTTCCTAGAACAACCAGTTGCACGTTCTCTATCAAAAAAATGTTACTTTCAGTAGTGTAATAAGAGCAATGAGCCTACATATCATAGTTACAAAGAAGAATATGAAGAAAGTAACGAATCAGCTGAAGGAAATTCTTTACCTTTATGATTTGCTTCATTTAAATTGTTGAAAGAAAATGTAAAGATCATCACTGAGGCAGAGGAATGTGTGCTGATGCAAAATCACACTGATTCATGGGAAAAATTGACAAGAAATTGCAGCAATATTCTCATGTGTTTAATGACCATGTTGCTTGTTATATGGAAGGTTTTACCAGTTCAAAATTGCAGCCATTGGTCGAAGATGAATCTAAAAATGAGTGTGTTCAGAAATCCAAGGAAATTGAAAAATGTGCATATGACAGTAGTGAAGAAAATGAAGAAGGTTTTGAATAAGGTGAAAGAACCTTGCCATTGTGTTTTGCTTCTTTCGAATTGCTAAAGAAAAATGTTTATAATGTTTCAAATCAGAAATCCTCCAGGCATGATGTTGAATATGAAGAAAGTGGTGAACTTGCAAATGAAAACTATCTCCCATTATGTTTTTCTTCCTTTGAATTGTTGAAAGTAAATAATGAGATAACATAGGAAGTAAAGAAGTCTTACTATAGTCACAGTGACATTGTTTTACATGAGCAAATTGTTATCAATGAGGAAGACCAACAACCTTCTCATGCATTTAATGACCGTGTTGTTGATTACATGGAAGGTTATTTCAGTTCAGATTTGTAGCATGTGCTCAACTACCAGCTTGGAAATAAAGATGATGGTAAATCAACGTTGATGTTAGATATGGATTGCTTTCCACCAAGAGTTTCATTTCAGCCAACACTGTCTTCTAATTCAGAAGATTTTTATTTCCAACAGTCTCAACAGATTTTTTAGCCTCTTGGTAGCAATCAACAGGTTAAATCACATAAAAACAAGAATGCAGTGGAAGGGGTGAAACATGGATGTTGTTTTGTGCATGTTTTAGAGGATCCATTTACAGTTTTGGTGGAGGTGGAAAACAATCCCAATGTTTCTAATTTTTTGAGATTTGAATTTATAGATAAATTTTTGAATGACTTATCAATAAACAGGATTTAGAGAAAGCATGTGCAAATAAACCAAAAAGTGGATAAAGTGCTTGCATGGTTTCATTGGAATTTTGATTTCACTTGATTTGCATATTTTTCAGCAGTTAGGGTAGGTAGGAGTGTGAATAATATCGGTACTAAGAGCATTTCTTTCAGTAATTTGCAGTTTTCATTTTCAACTTAGTTTCAGATTTCAGTTTGGAGCATATACAATTTTGGGTTTTCAACAGATACAGGTTACAAGTTACAATTGGAAAGTTGAGTTTGGGAGCAACCCAATGGATCGACACCTGGTCTACTATTATTTTCTACCTCACATGGAGGATATCATCCCCATTGGATCCAATTGTTAGCACCATGATTTTCATAGCTAAGGTTATAGGTTTGTCAACAATTTGCAAAGTCATGCATTTTAGCACCCATATTATTTTTATGACTGGCATCATCTAACATCTCCAAGGGTCAGTTTCAAAAGGAATCTTATCATTTATTTGTTCCATTTCCATTTTCAACTACGCGTTGAATAATTTTCTACGTGCTGCCCAAAGCACTTCACCGCGCAAAGGATTATGTCGCGTAGTGGATTCTGTCGTGCATAAGATGTTGTTGTGCAATGGATTTCATCACACAGTGGGATGTCGCGCATAGGATGTCATTGCGCAGTGGATGTCATCACGCAGTGTATTTCATTGTGCATAGGATGTTGTTGCATAGAGGCTATCATTGCGCAGTGGATTTTCATGCGCACAGGCTATAGGTCGCACTGCGCAAATTATTGTTTTAGTGGTCAATTTCAAGATCAATTTCTGACCAACTGGAGAAGAATTTTGAAAATCCCCGAGAGGGTTTTGTCGAGGAAAAACCAAATAATAAAAACCTCTCTCATATTTTCAAAATGTGTCACGTATTGGGAAATTATAAGGAATATATGAGCCCTATGTTTCAGTTTTCATGATTTTCTGTTCGAGACATGCTTTTTCGACATGTAGTCTGGCCAGCTGGAGAGAAATTTCAAGAAATCGAGAGAGGTTTTCCTTTATAACTAGATTAAACAAAAATCCCTCTCTCCATTTCGAAAAATAGTTTTTTATTAGTGAGATATGATGTCATATTTAACACCTATTTTCCCCATTTGCCACGTAAATCCACTGTAGTTGTCGTTGTAGGTTACTGTTGCGTAGCAGACTTGCTGTGCAAAGGTGATAGAGTGTCCAACAGTGCACATGATGTCTCATCACAACCATATGGTTGAATTTTGATCATGATCAATGATTGTAAAGAATATTTTTGTTACGATTATGATTTGGCAAAGTTAGGTTTTCTATTTTTAGTGAATCCGTGGAAGTCATTGTTCTCTTTCAAAGAAAATAGATCCATGATTCTAGGAGGGAGTAGTTCAACCCTAGAAGCCAAGGGTGACATTATTTTTATTTATATGGGGATCATTTTCATGTAAAAGGGGTTTTTTGGCAAAATTGGTAGACGATAACTATTGTATGTAATTTGAGTTTTTAACCGAAACTTAATGCAAAGGTCCTGTAACTTGATGAAAAGATTCTAGTTGTAGCAGTCATATGTATTGTGCCTCTTTATTTACTTATGTGTTTCCTGTCATATTTATTCATATCTTTTTCTATCTATTTCATAACAAATTTTTGAACCTGTGGATTCGTTGTTCAACGCCCCTTGTTCGCGCCACTTAGACAAAACATTTTCTTCTAAAATATAACTTGGAATTCACCCGCAACGGTGCTCTGAGTTACTTCCTGTGTTTTTATCTCTGCCACACATTACGGTTTTACACTAAAGACTATTTCTCACCTATCCTTAACCTCTCAAGTTCAGTCACTGAGTCATTTGTCTCTGTCATTTCCTCAAATCGACTCCATAACCCAAGTCTTACTTTCTTGTGCCAATATAACCATAACCCATTATATCAAAGGTGTTAAATCTAGCTATTTATTTCACAGACAAATCATGCGCGGAGGCCGTGCCTCCCGAGAGATCCCTCTCCAGATCCGAAAGGCTAGCTTCGGGTCTCAAAGTTGGTTGAAAAAGTTACCTTCATCATTTTTTATCAGTCGAACAAATTTACGGAGTGCTAACACATATCAATGGCAAGATTTATTCCTAATATAAAGGATTCGTACTTGACGACATTGGTTGTATAGTTGAACTCAAGTATGTATGATAAAAGGGTAGTCTCGTTGTCTGGTGATCTTAATACCATCCCTGTACCCGATCCTATGATTGAGTGTGCACCATTGAATTCTAAGCCCCAATATACTTCATTCTTTTCCTCATCAAGGAAAAGGGATTTTTCCAAAATGAAGGTGTTGTCAATTCCTTCTTCTAGAACCTAATGGGTTATATTGACATGATCCACAACACCTTTACTTTTGGCCTTTCTTGGGGAAAGAGATTTCTCCTCACCTTTGATGATACAAACTTCTTTTTCTTTGTGAGGCTCTCTCAAGACTTGTCGAATATTTCACAAAAACTCTTCTTCATCCTGCTTTGCTTCTTGTTTCCTTTCAACCTTCAAAACCTCATTTGTTGGGTGAGGTGTACTTCTTGATGTTACCTCCTTTTATTTTCCCAATAGACTCATCATGCGATGAGCTACCATTTTAACAACCTCCTCTCGTTCTTTTTGCAGGTATGTCCTGATATCAAGGGGAGGGTCTGGTGAGACAAAGTCATCAATATGATTAATCTGAAAGGTTTGTTCAATCCAGTCCTCCTCTTGCATGAGAGAGGAGGTTATGTTTTCTTCTATTTCACATGATCTTTCTTGAGCTTCAAACAAAGTTGTAGGGAGTCTTCCAATTAAAACCCCATATGGATCTTTCATGGTTGATATGTAAGACTTGAGGATATTGTCTTGGGAAGGTTTTAAATCTTGAGGGAAACTCCTTACGAGGGTATTGAATCTATCATTAAAATCCCTTATACTTTCTTCTGAATTTCTCTTATAGTTGTGGAGTTGATCGTAAAGGGACCATAATCTTTGTTCTTTCCAAGTATTTTGGTAAAACATTTTCAAAAGAGGCCCCAATTCGTGATTGTACCTAGGAGAATACTATCATACCATTCCTAGTCCTTTTCGATAAAGGTGTAAGAGATGAGTCTCATCAAAACATCTTCATGTTGGTCATAAGGTTCCAGAGCGCAGAGAAAGAAGTCTAAGTGATCTTCAGTTGTAATGAGATCCTCTCCTTAAAATATGGGGATCCACTCTTTGAATTCCTTTGAAAGTTTGTGAAGAGATCCAAGGATCTTTGTCATGTCAAAAGTTTTGTGTGCATCTTTGGCCCATAGACTCCATGTAGCTCTTGGGGAGATGGGAATGAGTGTTATTTGAAGTGTGGAGGTAGTAGGTGAGGATGGAGGGATAAGAAAAGTATATGGATAATCATGAGAAGTGGGGGACAATGGAGGAATAGATATTTTTGGTGAAGGCTTATGACATATGTAATTTTTCTTGGGGGTAGGGTAATGCCCCTTTTAGGTACGTCCCATAATGGAGTCACTAGATAAGATTTAGGGAAAGATTATAAAATGTGGAAGGGGAACGTCCCTCAGGTGGATTCACCAGGAAGGATAGGGTAAAGGATTTGGGTTATCTTGCCAAAGTGTCATTAGGGTTTGGAAGAGTATTCAAAATCCTTCCCGATAATGGTGCCAAAATGTTATCGCACAAGTTGTAGGATGGGAAAATCCTGACCCAACCACCAAATGGAAATGTCTTCGAGAACACCTACCCACTATCACCTTAGGTAGATATTCCCGTCACTTTAGAGATGATAGAATCACCTCAAGGGGGGAAACCAGATGACCTAGGGGGAAAGAGATGAAAAGTGAAGTGATGAACAAAGGTCCCCCTATAGTTCAAGGTAGAAGATGCATAAAGTCTTGGGAAAGTTTCTAAGTGGTGGCCAATGGTTTCCAAGAGATAAGAATAACTATGAATATTGTTGTACCTGCCCGAGACACAAGACCAAGCCAAGAATATATGCATAATGTTAGGTGGAAAATAAATTTAAGATTGTTGTCCCTAATTGCAACAGTAAACAACAATGTATATCAACAAATAAATAATTATTAAAGTTTCCAAACGATTTCTAAAAATCACCCAAAAATCCACTGAAAGATGCTAGAGAAAAGTTAGATAAACACTAGTGATATTCAATTATGAGAGCAAACGAATTTAGCAATGAGGAAAGGTTTTAATAAAATATGTTTGTAGAGATATTTTGCAGCCTTATGTATGTAGAAAACTTGTTTTTACAACAGTAAATTCAATGATCAAAATTCACAAAGAATCCATCCAACAGTTGCGCTAAACCAAGTAGGTAAATGTGCAAAATTCTTAGCAACTTTTGACAGTTGAAAAGAAAGTTATAAATGAAAGAGAGTTAGGTTTTATATAGACCTAATGGATGTAGATGAAATTTTATAACAGTATCAATCAATACCCCAATATAGGGTATTCCCTAGTGGATAAGAGGTGAGCTAGGCACAAGCAACAAAACCCAAATTGCAGAAGATTGAAATGTCCAAAAATCACGTTTCTGAATGCACTATTTTATTTCTCCAATGCTAAATATTCAGATTAGTGTCTTTAAAATTGGGTGAATGGGGTATTTAAAGCACAATTTGGATCAAAAATATCCCCAGGGTTGTAAATCCTCTTACCCCCTAGGGTACGCCAACCAACTTAGGGTAAATCTAGGAGGGTGTACACACTTGTACTTCTCCTAGAAACCCTTGTTCAAGAATGAATTACAAATTTAACAATAAGATGATGCATTAATGGAGGGTGTATCCAACATACTCCTCCAATAAGAACCAACAATGATCAAGAAAGAACTAGTGTATGAATATTTTTCCTTACCAATTCCAAGCAAAGGGATGTCAAAACCCTAGTTCACCATGCAAATGATTATCCAAGAGCAAAGAATAAGCCTTCAAGAGGTGTGAATCACTTCTTCTCATCCATTCACAAAAATATAACACCAAAATACAATTGCACAAGAGAAAAACACCATAATGCCCAATAATAGCGAAAATTTCAGTAAAGTACTTCTCACAATGGGAGAGTTATGTTATGAAAAGAGATTCACATGATCTCTATTTATAAAAAATTCTAAGACATAGTTTTTCCACTTAATTAGGGTAAAACATAAGATAAGGGGTCAAAAACCCTTATATTACCCCTTTACACAAATAAAAATATTTAATTTTCACTTTTGCACATTAGAAACCCTAAAGAAAGATGGTGTCACCCCTTTAGAGGACGTTTTGACATTTGGAGCAAGTCATTGGAGAAGAAAGTGGATGTCATTGGGGCTCCTAGAGCCTCCTCGTCATGTGCCAAGGTCAATATATGTCTCCTTCGGTCAAATCATCCCAAGTGTCAATGCACAAAAACTCCATCACCACAAATCCTATCCCTAGGTGACGTC
>ML860163.1:0-18507 GCA_009831015.1 Picea engelmannii
ATGTTGTGGCCCAAGTGTGAGGTTTTGATGGGTAGAGATAATTTATTACTTTGAGCTACCCAATTTTTGTGAATGTGCTAAATTCTGATAACTCTATTGTTGTTTGGTGATGAGGGTGTCTTATAGCTTCTCATTTTTGCTTCAGTATTTTTCTGCTTGTACTCCTTACTCAAACTTCCCGTTCATGAGTATAGAGATACTTAATTCCACCCATATTTACCATCATTTTATGGTATCTTGCTTGTTTGGATATACGCCAAAGTCTATCTTGGAATTGAAGGTGATGTTGGGCCCTGCATTTGTCTTTATTGTATAGAGCAATTCTGCAGCTAGATTCCTCACAAGTATTTCGAGGAGGACATGGCAATTCAAATTTTGTTAACGACAGAGGAAAATTTGTTGATTCCCCCATTGGTCTTAATTAGATTCAGACCATGGGTGGAGTAAATTTAAGCAATGACAATCAAGGAATGAGCCTATTGGGTATAAAGTTAGCAGGAAAGCCCAAATGGTTTCAACTCCCTCTTTGTGGATGACATACTAATCTTCTATGATGGCTCGAAGAGGGATGCAGACATATTAACAGAGGGGCTCACACTCTTCAAATTAGCAACAAGTATGATCATAATTATAGGAAGAACTACTCCAGGCAGAAATCAACAATTAAACATCTTTAGACCCTCTAGTTTGTCACTAGTTCCTTGCCTGGAGTTGTTTGTTTGCTTCATAGGTCTTGATATTTATATTGTATTTTTTTTTTAAATACCTACAAACCGTCGCCATTGCGACGCCTTGGACTCTCTTCACGTCGCTCTTGCCACCTCCAGGACGTCGCTCTTTCCACATCCAAGAGTGTCTCTCCCATAGCAACCACGTCGGAGCTGATACCTCATCTCGTCGGTCTTGCCACCTCCACAACGTCGCTCTTGCCACCTTTGAAACGTCTCTCTTGCCACCTACAAAACGTCTCTCTTTCCACCTTAAGGACGTCCCACTTGCCACCTTTGAAATGTCGCTCTTGTCACGTTTAGAACGTCGCTCTTGCCACCTTCAAAACGTCTCTCTTGCCACCTTCAGGACGTCTCTCTTGCCACCTTTGAAACATCGCTCTTACCACGTTTAAAACGTCTCTCTTGCCACCTTCAGGACGTCTCTCTTGCCACGTCCAAGACGTCGGTCTTGCCACAACCTAGACGTCGGTCTTACGACGTCTATATGGGGGTTGAACAATCAAATTCATGGTGACACGTGGTGTCATAGAACGTTGCAATATAGACGAACACTCTGTCGTCGGAAAAGCGACGTCCTGTGAAACGACGTTTGAGGGGGTCTGATGTTTGTCGTTCTTCTGACAAATAAAGTGGCAATTACGTCGAACGCGTCGTCGGAATTTCACCCAGATGCACTAGTGGCAGAATATAAGAAAATAGTCAAAGAAATCAAAGATGATTGTGAAAGAATATTTGATTTATTGGACAAGGAATCATTAGGTATTGGGAGAGACAATTACACTGGGCAAATAGGACAGATAAACATTGTAAGACACCAATTGAATTTCAAAGAGTGTTTGAAAAAATTTCAAATGGAAATTTCACAGTTAAAGGAAATGGATGTTACTCTAATAGACATGTGGCTAGTGAAGCCCAAATTAAAGTTGCAATCATTTAAGTTTACTGGTAAGGTGATTGAAGATCGGCTTCTAGAAACTCAGAGAAAATTCTATTTATTTGAAGCAAAGTATCTTCCAGAGCCTCCTAGAAATTTCGTACATCTTCTTGAAAAATGTATTGAATGTATCAGGGCAAAAGAAGGAGATACTTCAACAAAACATTGAAGTATCATTTTGAAAACTTATATTATCGAGATGATAGGAAAATAAATGATAATCATGTAAACGGTTAGGGTTTTCAATTCTTGTAATTGTTTGCCCCTAAGAATTAGGAGATCACCAACCAACAATCTTTAGGGATATAGTATTAAATATAATTTCAGGATATTGATCTGAGGGCTTTTTGCCTGGGCACATTATAACGAAGAATTTGAAGATATTTTTGAATTAATACAAATACGGATTGAAGATTCCAGATCTGGTCAAGTTTTAGTTATGTGTTTCTCTGTTGTTTTATTTTTTTTCATATATCTCTTTAATAAATGCTTAACTACAATTTAGTACAACCCCTACTGTGGTAAACAATTATTCTTGCAATTTAATCATTTACAACTTTTCCTCTTTATCGACTATTAACAGATATAAGACCTGCAAATGTTTTAAATTTCAATATCATATGCTTCATTAAGAGTTTTTCCTGATTATTTTCTTCTCCTGTCAACAAAGTGAGATTCCTCTTTAATTGATGCCTCACCCTATTGGGCAACTTTATGTTTTCTTTTCACTTCATGCATATCGCCTTTTTCAAAATTTAACTCAGATACCAGAAACGACCTTTGATTTCGTCACACTATTAATTCAAGGTTTTTTGGAGTTCTTTTTACATGTTTTGAAGCAGAAATAGCAAACTCTCAAAGAAAACACAAGTTTTTACCCTTTTTATCCTTTTCACCCATGACTGTCCTAGTCACAAGACAACCTAATATCGAACCTGGACTATCGGATCAAACGATCATTTCTTTGAATTTATTTAACACCATCTTACAGACAGTAAACAATCAGGTTGAGTTAGAGCGCTCATGGGCAGTTATTGAAAGAGACATTAGCATCCAGGAAAACTGGGAAGCTAGATAGAGACTGTTAAGGAACCAACGATAGCCCTTTTCCTATAACCTACCTTTTTATCCTTAGCCCTGTCTTTCTCTGCGGATGCCTTGATGGTGTACTTTAGAGCCTTAAAGTACAAACTCAGGGACAATAGGATGATCCAAGTATTTGACATCCTAATGATGATATGAGCATAGATCGGTCTCATCCATCTAAGGATGACTTGTCGCAGTGTACTCGGGATGGTTTTCAGTCATCCCTTGGGAGTTGTGATGCATGTACTTTTGAACACTCTGATTTGTTCTATGAATATTTTCAACCACCTTCATGCTCGAATTTTGATGGACACAAGGATGTGGCTAGCCTAGAAAGAATAGAAACTCATACTACTAAGCAACATTTTTTTTGTTTCAGGTCCCTTTTTAGGGATATGCAGATGAAAGGACAACAATTTTTCAGTAGCAGGAGGATTTCTTTCTCTAGACATGAGGCTATCCCTTGCCTTTATTCTTCTTCTTTTGGAAGCCATACAGTTTTCTTCCAATCTCTCATCTCCTCTTAGTCTTCAAGAAGCAGTGGTACTCTAAGTGAATATGAAGATGAGTCATAACCTACAAGAAGTAGTACTCTTTAGAGATGGATTCATCAATCTTTTGACCATTATTCCTAGCAGGATTATCTCCCTCCCACCCACCTCCATGAGTTGCTTTCTATGATTGATCATATGTTTGCTTATACTCATGATTATTTTGTGCTTGAGTTATCTTTGTTATGTCACATGGTTAAGCACAAGGGATGCCTTGATAAGATGTTGAACATGTGGTTTCACTGGTTTTACATGTTGTAACATAGACTAAAATTCTAGGTAAATATTTAAAATTTTCATTTAGAATAGGTAGTTTTCAAATTTTATATTAGTCTATTTATTAATTTTTATTTGTTTAGTCTAGATTCTAACTTGAGTTTTAATCTTTTATTTTGTGTGAATTTAGTTTCTATATTAAGTTTAATTTTGGCTCTAATATTAGTCAAACTTTATTCTAAAAAGTGTAGCTGCAAAGGGCAGCAAGTCCCTTCCAATTAGTTATTGTGCATGAAGTGAAATTTAAGGGTGCCTTAAGTCAAAGTAGTGTGAAAAAACGTTGTGAAAAAGGTGAACATGGCTAATACGCATGGCTCAATGCATACCAACCATTTTCCATCTAAATTTATTGTATGGAATATAGGGTTCTTCAGGAGGTAGTAAATTAAACAATGTTATGCATTATTTAATATAAACTCATGTTAAATTAATGTGTCACTATAATTGGCATTTGTTGTTACAGGCTGCTTAAACAATGAATGCAACTTGTCAATGTAATTGTTAGTTGTTCTCGTTGGTTGATCCAGGTGTCATGCATCTTTTACATGTTCCAGTGATGACTACCTCGACCAATTTGACTACAAGGAGTGTGCAGATAACATAGCCGAATGGAGACACTCTTTAAGCCCAGGGAAGCAATATTCTACAACGATGAGCGCAAGGGATCGAGATAGACTAAAGTTGGTTGAACTTCCATATGCAAGCATGAGCACAAGTTCACTTTCTAATCCTTTTATTACTTTTTCATTTTGTGTTTGTGTTTGTATGTAGAAATGATTTTGTATTGATATCTTATTGCGAATAGTTTATTTCCATCATTAAAAGCACAACGCTAGTGACCTTTATTGCCACTATATAATCATTGTCATCATATTATGTATATAAACCATAAATGCTAACACCAATTGCTTTCCATGACACAAGGGAAGCTAGTGATTACTCCCAGCATTAGTTGCTTATAAGCCAGGAATGGCCTATTTACATCACCTTAATTTTTGAAGAAAAAACAAACTAGAGAACAACTATTAAATGAAAAGTGAAACTCCTTATAAATCAACAAACTAAACCAAAATTAGATAAACATAGATAAACTATCAAATTTTAATTATAAGCCTTTCTAACAGTGGGCATAGCTTATCCCACTTCATCTGATTGTAAGAAATTATTATGTTTGGTGATCAAATACTGCCACATAATAGGAAATAAAGAAGGCATGCATGATAAATATGGGAATGTAAGTGATGTCCACAACCTTTGGGGAATTATGAAATTATTATGTTTCAGGGTCGAATATTGCTATACATATATATAGGAAATGAATAAGTCATTCATTCTAAATCTAGAAATGTAATTGTTGTCCACAACTATTGGGAAAAATGTTGTCCGAGATGGTGTTATGAAAATACTATGTTTGAGGATCAAATATTTCCATACATATATTGGGTAAAATCATGAATATGAGTAACACTTTCGTGACAATCGGGTCTCCAAAATTCCTAGCAACAATGTTTCGGCCGAAAAAATGTTGCTAGGAATTTTTTCGACCGAAACCTTTTTCAGCCGAAAATTTTCACGTCAAATTTAACTGTGCCCTTGAAATTCGTGGACAATGTTTTTCGGATGAATTATTTTCCTGTGGTAAGCATATTTTAGCCAAAACGTTTATTTTTTATGGATTCAGTTAAAAACTAGGTTTCGACTGAAAACCTGAAAATGGGACTATTTGCAGGAAACTGCAAATTCTCTCCATCTTAGTTCATCTTTGGAGGTAGCAGACTCCTACAAATACTCAGAATTTAGTTTCAGAATTGATACCAACATTTTTAAAATTGAATCTACTTTCATTGGGTACAATTTGTTTTCATTTTCATTGTTTTTATCCAATTTTATTTAATTTTATAAAAAAATCACTGCATAATATTTTTAGGTGAGATTATGATTCAGTGAAATGAAAAATCCATATCTCTAAAAATACATAGTAGAAAATTATGGAAAATTTATATTCATAATCCTTAAACTGTTCTCTTCAAAAGAGTATTTTTAGATCTTACTTTTAAGTAAAAAAATAATATAGATACATGGTGGAGGAAAACATGTGTTTAAAATCTGTAACTTTTTCAGATTGGTCAACTTAAAAAAATTCTAGAAATTATAATATTCATCCGTTAGATTAAAAACTATAGTCATCACAAAATAGAGTCTCTATAGATTGATGCAGTATATTTCATTTGTCAAAAACAAAAGTTTAATAATAGATACATTGTTGTGGGAAAAAATAACTCATTATCTTTCCCTTCATTTTTAAGGAACATACTGTCAAACAATTGTCAAATTGACATATCAAATCTCAATAAAAAAAAATTGAAAAATAGTTAGTAGAAAGCTAACAAAATTCTTCACAATTTTTGTTTTTATAGTAAAGTAAAATTCTAAATAAAAAAAAATACTTTTGTTTACCGGAAGTTGAAGAACCTATTAAAATTTAAA
This sequence comes from Picea engelmannii, assembly GCA_009831015.1. NCBI lineage: Eukaryota > Viridiplantae > Streptophyta > Pinopsida > Pinales > Pinaceae > Picea > Picea engelmannii. Next base: position 6,066 of record ML860163.1, read on the forward strand.
AAAAAATTATCATAAAAAAAAACAAAAGTGTTACCCATCGTCATGATTTTACCCTGTTATAAATGAAGAAGACATTGGCGAATATCATATTGCGAACAATTTTCCAATCCGCCCATAATTCTATTTGGCATATTGGTTGTCTAACGGTTTGATATATGTCCATGGTGAACTAGACAAACCCGTGGTACATTCATCTGATGTATTTAAGGGTAATTTTGTTCAAATAAGGGAGATGACGAGGGCCCATTGTACAGTGAATGGTAAAACAATTTAGGAAATAAGAAAAAAATGTTTGGCATGAGGTCATTGTTAATAGGTTCATAAGTTCATAGCACCTGCAATAATAATATTATTAATAAGAACATTTTTTCTACCCATGTGATTTGGGCGTCTTTAATGTTTCAAATGGATTATTTTATTGAAAAAGTGTGATATGAACATTTTTTTCTACCCACGTGATTTGGGCATCTTCAATATTTCAAATAGATCATTTTATTGAAAAGTGTGATATGAGTACTTTTCTTTATGATTTCAGAAGTATAGGGGTTGAGGGAGACACAGACAGAAGACCAAGTCTACCAGAAAATACCACGTACTTTGCATGCAGGGGATGTGTGATATGATAAAGTGCCAAGTTAAGGAAAGAGAACCCACTTTAAAACATGCAAGTTAAGAAAACATAACCCACGTTAAACCATGCCTTGTCTTGGAGTCGTGGAAGCCAAACCAAGAGGATCATGGGTTGTGTTAGCGTCAAAAGTCACTCCTGGATTGCTTGCAGGAGCAGAGCCTAACGCCCATTAGTTTATGTCATGATTTGTTTAATGGGGTGATCGGATGGAGGTTTAACTCAAACGATGTGGTTCCAACTTTGAAACTAGGTCAGGCATGCGTGGGCAAGTGAGGTCTTAGGTAACTTCAGACAGTGAGTCGTAGTAAGGGTGAGTAGGGGGAAGACTTATATCAGGGAGATGTGAAGGTCTGTAGTAAACATCAGATTTCCAACAGACTGTAGAAGAAGGCATCCAAACACAAGATCTTCTTGCACTCAAACACAGAAAACCGAAGAATACATTAATGCATAAATAAATCCTTTATCATGACATAATTGCAATGATCTGCACGAATCATTCGTTCACGAACTCTCCTAGCATGAGACAAAAATTTAGATGGATTAAGAAGACTATCTGTTATAAAATAAGAAATCTCATATACAGATGCATGACCAGAGAGCTAGAATGTCTGCTAAAACTTTACCATCGGGAGCTCTGCTCTACCATCGATGCTTTCAAAATACAAAAACCGAGTCTATATACTCAGGAAAATTCACCTCACAGAGGCGTGCCCAGTCACTCAAGGCTTGATGTCCCTTCAGTCAAACTCGTACTGATATCTTTCTTTAAATGCCACCTTAACTATGCATGGCTCCTGTAAGGAGGGTAGCTGATCCATGAAGTGCTCGGCTAGCGTGCGCAGACTTCTCTGTCGAGTCGAGGATTTCGGCACGACTTCGTTGAGGGAATCGATACACAGGTCCTCTGCGAGTAGGCGGCTCGCCAGACCCTCCATTCCCCTCATTTAATGAACGAAAGGAGGTTTCAACCACCTGCCCTTGTCTTCAATTACTTCAATACTAGAAACAGTATTAAGATCGGGTCCGATGGCGCCTAGAGATCGTGATGATCCCCCCTGCAACTGAACTCGGCACCTTGGCCTTCTTTATGCAGCTCTTTCCTCTCCCTAAGTGACCATGGGCTGTGACCATATGCTTTCGGCGTTCACGAATATGAAAGGGATAACCTTTGCTGATTGAAATTGTGATGAGCGATATGTCGAGATGGCTCAATCTGTCACCACGCGTCCCTCTAGATCTGACGGCTCTTAACTCTCCCAATGATACAGTGGGCCTCGGTCCGGGATCCTCCCCACACCTCGCGCATCGAAAAATAACGGAGCTGCTTTTTTGCGTGTTGGAGTTGCGATGGGTGAAGCGCCGAGATGGCGCTATTTGCTGCCAGGTGTCCCCTCTGGATCGACGGCTGAAAATGCTTCGTGAAGTTGCGGGCCCCATCTTCTATGCTTTCGACGCTATCGGGGTTCGAGGTTTCGCGATGTTGAACAATACGAAACTCTCACCCCATGAACTCCCGAACGCCGAAATGCCGATGCGGTCGGATCTTGCGACACGCGTCCTTAGGATGAACGACTGAGGCTTTTCCATGAACATAAGCGTCCCTCCTCCAGACCTGTTCCTTTATGATCAGATGCCAAAACCACGGGCCCGGTCCTGGGGCTATCGGAATTTCGGGGTTCGGGGTTTCGAACAACACGAAACTCTCACCCCATGAACTCCCGAACGCCAAAACGCTGATGCAGCCGGATCTTGCGCCACGCGTCACTGGATCGGACGACCCAGATTCAGCCTTGAAATATAAGGGCTTTCTTTGGTGTTATATGTCGGGTAACTTAGTAACCCCGAGATCCCGATGACCGTTGATCTGCTCCGCGGATGGGTCTCGGCTGTAGACATCAAAGCCTTGCCCGCTCGCTTGACTTGTAATCGAAAAGTTGGGTCCTTCCGCTACTGCACTTGGGTGTTTCGTGTGCAACCTACATCCCTGGGTGCTTCTGCGCCAAAGACAAAAATAACCGCTAACATTAGGCTCCATGGGGGATAAAGTCGTCCCTGCGATGCTCTAAGAACTCCCTCCGCAGTTTCAGTGCCTTGCTATTGGGCTATGGAGTCACTTATTAAGCCGAAAACATGCAAACGAAAAAATAAACAAGAAACTTAGGGGACAGTATTTATAAACAAGGGAGCCGTTTAAGGCTCAAACAAAACATTTTTTCAAAAAATGCCCATTCACTGGGCTGTCGAAAACCTCTTCACCCTTCAGATCTTGCAACCCATACGTGTTGTTGAAGAAAATCTCAGAGATCTTGAAGGGGCCAATCCAGAGGGCGTCAAACTTGCTGTGTTTGCCTTTATCCTGCCTGGGGGCATCCCACTTAAGTACCAAGTCCTCGATCTCGAACTCTTTCTTCCTGACCTTCTTGTCGAAGCCTGCTTGATCTTTTCCTGGTGATTATGAGCTGTGGTCCTCACCTGCTCTCTGATCTGCTGCACTTCTATTATCTGATGAATCCTCCTGATCATATGATCTATTTCTCCCTCATAATCTTGAAAGAATTTCGCCATAGGTAAGGTGAGCTGAGCAGGAAAAACTTCTTCTGCTCCGTAGACTAGCTGAAAAGGCGAAGTGCCCAAGGATTTCTTCGTTGTCACACGATCAGCCCACAGAGCAAACTTCAACTTTGAATCCCAAGCCCTTTTGTTGTCTTCCAACAACCTTTTGATGATCCTTATTAGGCTTTTGTTGGAGGACTCTGCTAAACCATTGCCCTGGGGATAGTAGGGGGTGGAGTGAATTAGTGAGATCTGGAACTGCTCACAGAACTTAATTAGAGGCTCAGACTTGAAAGAAGCAGCATTATTGGTGACGATCCTGCTGGGACAGCCAAATCTGGCTATGATATCCTCCAGGAAGCTGATAATTACTTTGTGAGATGCACTTCTGGTGGGGACAGCTTCAATCCACTTGGTGAAATAATCTGTTGTTGTCAGGATCCATCTGTGTTGACCGCTTGAGGGAGGATGAATTTCTCCAATGAAGTCCAGCCCCCACTACTGAAAAGGTGCTGAAGATGCTATAGGCTTCAATGGCAGCGATTTGAGCTGTTGCTTTCCTGAGAACTTTTGACATTTGATGCAAGCTCTGATTCCTCTGCAGACATCAGCAAATAAAGTAGGCCAGTAATATTCAGCCCTGAGGATCTTATGAGCTGTGGTCTTCCAGAAATAATGCCCCCCATAAAGGCCTTCATGGAAATCAAACATAACTTTCTAGGCTTCTGGTGGGTTCAAACATCTCAGTAGCATCCCCAAAGGATCTCTCCAGTACAAAACTTGCTCAATGAGACAATACCTGACCGCCTTGAGCTTTAAAGCTCTTGCCCTGCTTTTACCCATTCTATCCGGAGGCTTCAATTCCTGCAGAAAGTATAGAATGTCACGATACCAGGCACAATCTGCCAGCGATAAGCCATCTTGAGAGCCTTGGTTGGGCAGCTCAGCTTGCTGAGTTCCTGAGCGAGTGTTTAGGGAATTGACTCCCAAGGCTTCACAGTTGGATTCAACCAGTAGCTTGGCTAGACCTTGCCCCTTAACCAACTTGGTGGGCTTTATTTCCAAGTCAAATTCCAGAATTTTTTCTATCCATTTGCCTCTTCTCCCATCTATGTCTGGCTGTACGAGAATGTCCTTTACGGAGGCTGAAGGAACGTATGCTGTCACTTTCGAATGCAAGACGTAGATCCTGAAAGCTTTGAGGGCTTTCACTAAGGCATAGGCCTGCTTCTCCATGATCTCATACCTGGTCTCCGCATCTCTTAATGCCTTACTGAAGAAAGTGATGGGTTGCTCATGCCCCTTCTCGTTTTTCTGTAACAAGACCGCTGCCACTGTATCAAAAGAAGCAAAGGAGAAAATCAGGAATTCCTTGGAATAGTCAGGACTGATTAGCACAGGTGTCTCAGTCAATGCCCTTTTTATTTGGTCAAAAGATGCCCTGGGCTTGGCGGTCCATTTCACCTCGTTTCCCTACCTGAGCATGGCCGTGATGTGTTTCACTAGCTCGGCAAAATTTGAGACAAACCTCCTTAGAAAATTAATTTTCCCCAAAAAGGCCTGAACCTCTTTTTTAGACCTGGGAAGTGATAAGGTTTGAATTGCCTCCACCCTGCTGGGATCAATTCTCACTCCCTCTGTTGATACTATATGGCCCAACAACTTCCCCTCCTGATAGCGAACAAAGATTTCTTGGGGTTTAGGGACAGACCGAACCTCCGACATTTCATGAAAACTTTCCTCAAGTGGCGGCGATGTTCTTTGTCTGAGCTGGAGAAGACCGTGATGTCATCGAGATAGATCACCACGAACCGATCCTTCTCCCCGATGAAGTCTATATCCATGGCTCGCTGAAATGTTGCTCCTGCATTCATTAGTCCAAATAGCATCTTGGCATACATGAATGTGCCCCAAGGAGTGGTGAAGGCTGTCTTCTCCCTGTCCTCAGGCATTACCGATATCTGATTATAGCCAAAGAACCCATCGATCATGGATATCCTGGATGCACCAATTACCCTCTGCAGTATGTGTTCCATCTTAGGTAGGGGGTAATTTTCTTTCTTTGAGCTTCTGTTCAGATTCCTGAAATCGACACAGAGCCGAATTTCTTCGGTTTTCTTCCTTACTGGGACCAAATTGGCTACCCACTCGGAATATCTCAAGGGGACAATGATTTGTGCATCCAACAATCTTTTTACTTCTTTCTCCATAACGGGAAACAACATGGGATTTATCTGCCTTAGCTTCTGCCTAGCTTTTGCCTGAATGGCTTAGCCTCTTCCTTCCTGAATGGCTTAGCCTCTTCCTTCAACGGGATCTTATGCTCAATGACAGATGTGTCATACGTCTTTAGGTCTTCGTATGTCCATGCAAACACATCGGCGAACTCTCCCAACAACTGCGTATATTCGGCCCTCTCTTCTCTGGTCAAACTGCTTGACAATTTGATGAACCTAGGCTTCTCCTGTGAACCAATGTTGCATTCAGCTGTATCAACATATTCATCTGAAACTCTACCCTTTACTGCCACATCATTCCCATCGAACAATCTTTCCAACGGGACTAGTCCCCTCGGAATGTGATTGCTAGGTAGCTGAATAATCTGGTGGTTAGCAATTTTATTTAAAAACACCTCAGGGTGAGGGTCACCTCCTATGTCAGGATCCTGATCGATGTGCAACACAGAAAATTCATCAACGGATCGGAGAAATTTTTCAATCTCCTAATCATCTTCGAATACCTTCCAATGGTTGGCATTATCCGGTACAGAGGGCCTATATCTTATTTCGACATCAGAGTTGACCATGGATGGTAGAGAAACTTTGAGTAAGCTGGCTAAGACCGCTAAAGAATCGGCCACAACATTATCCTCTCTTGGAATAAAAGAGATATTGAAAGCTGAGAAGAAATTGTCAATTAGGTCCCATGCTTCATTCCTGTAATTTCTGAGTCGAGGATGCTTAGCCTGATAAGCGCTTCTGACCTGTTGGACCACCAACTCTACATCTCCGAACACTGCTACCTCCTGAATTTCCATTTCCCTTGCAGCTCTTAATCCTAGAACAAGGGCTTCATACTCTGCCACATTGTTTGTGGTTTCAAATTCTAATTTGTATGACAGAGATATGGTTTCCTGGGTAGGTGACACAAAAAACACCCCAGCACCAGCGCCTTCCCGAGAACAAGCTCCATCAAAAAACATTTTCCAAACGGGGGTGATGAAAGGAGGAAGTTCACGAGGAGAAGAGGGCTGCTTTCTGAGTTTGAGAGGAGGCTCGGGGGCATGGGTGAGTTGTAGTAAACTGGAGCCTAAATCAATGTGCAAGGCGAATATGGGATGATTGGTAGGGTTGGCCTCATCACTGATTATATATGCCAGTCGGGCTTCTCTGTATAGCCTTCTATGCTCTCCTCCAAACACTGGGATAGTAGCGTATGTGAGGTCCATCTGCAAGGTTCCCCCCAGTCTCTTTATCCAAGATCTTGATAACAACATACCGAACTTGGGGGGGACATCGACCACTACAATGTCCATGACCACACTTTTCATGGGCAGTTGAAACAAGGTCACAACTAGGTCTTTGATAACTCCTAGACATTGAACTTTTCGGGAGTCAAAGGAATAGAGGTCGTGATAGGCTCGGGTGACTTTTAGTCCTAACTCTTCCATGATAGTCTTGGGCATGAGGTTGTGAGAAGCCCCTGAATCCATCAAACAATTGTGCAATACCTTGTCATGTATGTTCAAGGAAGTGTAGAAAGGAGGGGATGAGTCATTCCTGTCTTCTACCATAGGACCTAGGATAATTGCGGGCTTTTCATCTTGTAAATTGATGAAGTCTGTGGGGAGGCTCGAGACCTCAGACTGTAAAAGCTCAGAGAAGCGTTTTTTGAACCCTTCATGTTTAATCAATTCTGTTAGGGGCACAGGGATTCTGATTTTTTGAATTTCATGCTCGAAATTAAAAGAAGATGAGAGTTTTGGGATTTCTCTTATTTCGGGAACATGACTCTGGATAATTGGAGAGAGGGGTTGGGTCTTCTTACCTCTGAGACTGTATGCTGCTTCGTTGGCAGGTTTCTCTGTCCTGGTAGACTGCTTAGGAACGTCAGGTGCTTTAGTCTTTTTCTTTGACCTCAGATCATATCTGCCTGGGCTGCTACTAGCCTTGTCTCCCTTCCTTAGTTCATTTAGCTGACTGTCCATGAGAGACTCCTCGTAGGTTGATTGAGTGAGATGAGGAAACGGAGGAGTATCTCCGAAGCAATGGATTTCAGGATCAAGCTTGTCTGTTTCTCTTTCTTCCCCCTCGGCCACAAAACTGTTTTGAAAAGGGGCCTGAATTTTCTGGTCTTCTCTGTCTCTTCCCTTTTCTCTTTGCACATTCAGGGGAGTAAAATTATTTGGCCTCCTGAGACCTCCTTTATTTTCGGCGATCTGAGGGCCTTTATATGCTTGCCTCCCTTCCACCCTCATTCTCTCCATCTCTGCAGACAGAGACTTCACCATCTTAGTCAGTTCATCCACTTGAGGGTGAGGCACCAATGATCCAGAAGTTGAGGCTTCTGACCTTCCTTTTCTCCTGTCTGCGTCGGCCTTGTTCCTTAGTCTGTCAGCTGCTAACACATTGGATTCCACCTCTATGGCCGCATCTTGCATTTGAGCTAAGGAGGTGGCTCTCCTTTCCCTCAACAAAAGGCAGAAATCGGGCCGAACGCGCTAGCATACGAAATCTTAGCTGAGGCTTCTGAAGGCTTTATCTCGACAGGGATTTTGTTATACATCTTATTAAATCTTTTGGAGAAGTCAGAGACAAACTCTCCTTCCATCTTTTTCAAAGACCCAAACTCTGTCATGTAATACATGAAATCCATCCTATCTCCCCACTGCTTCAGGAAAGCACTATCTAGAGCTTCAATCCCAGCAATAGACCCTGGAGCCAATTCTCTAAACCACTTCCTCACCTCACCATCCAGGCTCTGGACAAAGACTCTCATCTAGACATCTTCATTTTCAATGTTGAGGTTGTCTGCATAACTGTAGAAAGCAGCCAGGTGCTCTTCGACAGTCATGTCTCCTTCCCCAGTGAACTTGGGCATGTATTTCAAGTAATCCCCAGCAGGAAGAGGATTCATAGGATGGGGTAGGACCAAAGGAGCGTATCTAGCAGAAACTATGGTGTCCATTCTATTCAGGGGGGGATTAGCACCAACCATACTAATATCGGGTGGAGGAGAGCTGGGAGGAGAAGGAGTTCGTGAAGGGGCTACTGAGAATGAGTCCCGAAGTGGAGTGGGAAACAAGAGAGGGTTTAAGGAGAAGGGTAACGAGCTCAAGTCAGTAGGCGTTTTTCTTTGTGCAGGAGTAGTAAAGATAGGAGTGGGGAAATCTTCTGAGGTCCCGGGCCTACGCCAAGGTACAATTTCAAGGGAGAGGGGAGTGACAAGGTTTTGTCCCTTCGGTCCCAGACCAGGAGAGGAAAACTCAACAGGAACACTCCCAAAATTTAGGAAACGGGAAACTCCAGAGACAGGTCTGTCAAGATACTGAGGAGGAGAAAAAGGAGTTCCCACAGAAGGATATGGTGGATTACCTGGTTCGGTGGTGGACGCTTCTTTTTCAGAGGCCTTCCCCTTTCTGAGCACCGCTTCTGGATCTGTTTCAAGCGTAGCTAGAGGCAACTGTGGATGAGACCGCGTATGCCTGCCTCTAAAAGCCACAATTAATAGAGAAGGTTCTCCCCAACGGAGTCGTCACAATGGAGTCGCCAGGTGCACAACAACAATCTTGATAATTCTGATATCTGATGCACCTTCATAATCAGTTAATCATTGTCATTCAATCCCGGGGAAAATATTCAACTTCGTCCTCGGCAACGGTGCCAGAAATATTAGCATCAGAAGTCACTCCTGGATTGCTTGCAAGATCAGAGCCTAACGCCATCAGTTTATGTCACGATTTGTTTAATGGGGTGATCGGATGGAGGTTTAACTCAAACGATGTGGTTCCAAATTTGAAACTAGGTCAGGCATGCGTGGGCAAGTGAGGTCTTAGGTAACTTCAGACAGTGAGTCGTAGTAAGGGTGAGTAGGGGGAAGACTTATATCAGGGAGATGCGAAGGTCTGTAGTAAACATCAGATTTCCAACAGACTGTAGAAGAAGGCATCCAAACACAAGATCTTCTTGCACTCAAACACAGAAAACCGGAGAATACAATAATGCATAAATAAATCCTTTATCATGACATAATTGCAATGATTTGCACGAATCATTCGTTCACGAACTCTCCTAGCATGAGACGAAAATTTAGATGGATTAAGACGACTGTCTGTTATAAAATAAGAAATCTCATATACCGATGCATGACGAGAGAGCTAGAATGTCTGCTAAAACTTTACCATCGGGAGCTCTGCTCTACCATCGATGCTTTCAAAATACAAAAAATGAGTCTATCTACTCAGGAAAATTCACCTCACAGAGGCATTCCCAGTCACTCAAGGCTTGATGTCCCTTCAGTCAAACTCGTACTGATATCTTTCTTTAAATGCCACCTTAACTATGCATGGCTCTTGTAAGGAGGGTAGCTGAGCCATGAAGTGCTCGGCTAGCGTGCGCAGACTTCTCTGTCGAGTCGAGGACTTCGGCACGGCTTCGCTGAGGGAATCGATACACAGGTTCTCTGCGAGCAGGCAACTCGCCAGACCCTCCATTCCCCTCATTTAATGAACGAAAGGAGGTTTCAACCACCTACCCTTGTCTTCAATTACTTCAATACTAGAAACAGTATTAAGATCGGGTCCGATGGCACCTAGAGATCGTGATGATCCCCCCTGCAACTGAACTCGACGCCTTGGCCTTCTTTATGCAGCTCTTTCCTCTCCCCAAGTGACCATGGGCTATGACCATATGCTTTCGGCGTTCACGAATATGAAAGGGCTAACCTTTGCTGATTGAAATCGTGATGAGCGATATGCTGAGATGGCTCAATCTGTCACCACGCGTCCCTCTAGATCTGACGGCTCTTAACTCTCCCGACGATACCGTGGGCCCTAGTCCGGGATCCTCCCGGCACCTTGCGCATCGGAAAATAACGAATTTGTTTTTTTGCGTGTTGGAGTCGCGATGGGCGAAGCACTGAGATGGTGCTATTTGCTGCCAGGTGTCCCCTCTGGATGGACGGCTGAAAATGCTTCGTGAAGTTGCGGGCCCTAGATTCTATGATTTCGGCGCTATCGGGGTTCGAGGTTTCGCGATGTTGAACAACACGAAACTCTCACCCCATGAACTCCCGAATGCCGAAACGTCGATGCGGCCGGATCTTGCGACACGCGTCCTTAGGATGAATGGCTGAGACTTTTCCATGAACATAAGCGCCCCTCCTCCAGACCTGTTCCTTTACGACCAGATGCCAAAACCACGGGCCCGGTCCTGGGGCTATCGAAATTTTGGGGTTCGGGGTTTCGAACAACACGAAACTCTCACCCCATGAACTCCCAAACACTGAAACGCCGATGCGGCCGGATCTTGCGCCACACGTCACTGGATCGGACGACCCAGATTCAACCTTGAAATATAAGGGCTTTCTTTGGTGTTATATGTCGGGTAACTTAGTAACCCTGAGATCCCGATGAATGTTGATCTGCTCCGCGGATGGGTCTCGGCTATAGACATCAAAGCCTTGCCTGCTCGCTTGACTCGTAACCGGAAAGTTGGGTCCTTCCGCTGCTGCACTTGGGTGTTTTGTGTGCAACCTACAGCCCTGGGTGCTTCTGTGCCAAAGACAAAAATAATCGCTAACAGGTTGTACACAGAGAAGTGTCATGTATTTGATAGTGGTTTTATTGGCATGGTTTGCTTGGCATTGTGGAAGGAATTCCAAGAAGATCACGATTTTTTCATAGAGAAGCATCTTGTATTTGACAGTGGTTTATTTACAAAATTTGTGTTATGCCAGGGTAGAAAGAGTGCAATAAAACACACAGTCGCAGGTTCAGAGCACACAATGTTTCAAAAGAGATAAATTGACTATAATGCTAGCACCAAGATATGATAAATATGATGCAATTCAAGAGGGGAACCTGAATATCTCCAACCAAGACAGGGTGGGGTTTACTATACAGTGGTTTCATAGATGACTTTACAAGGTAGAAATATTGTGTGACGGTGTCCCCATCTCTACCACTCGGATTGGGCAGGGACGAATAAGCGAAAACACATCTTTTAGCTTTAGCTCCAATACATAGATACCCTCAATTATAGGTTGATTTAATAAAAGTGTTATAGAATGCTAACTTGTTTCCCTTGAGAAAGAGGTTAAGGTTTTCTTCATGAGGTTTGGATCTGCAGGGACAATAGAATGGATTCAACCTACTACTTAAATCACTCCTATATTGATTCCCTTTCTTGTACTTCAGAATTGATTAACTCCATCGTCAGTGAGTACTCAAGTACTCTAACTTAATGAATCTCTTTCTTTTGATCAAATTAAAACATAGCTAGAAATACATACCTAGGGGCCTACCAACTATAATTCTTTCCATATACACAAAATAGGACTTAAAACTCTTTACCTACCCCCTGCTAAAAATCTATAAAAAAAATAGGACCTAAAACTCTTTATCTTCCCACTCTGATGCTGAGATAGAGAGCTTTGTAATCTATAAAATTATTTTTGTAAAAGAAGAATTTTCTTGGGCATGGAGTTTTTATACATCTAGAGAGTTCTTAAAGTTGTTTTCTATTATTGCTGATTTTTTTCTCAATGTTTGAAATATGTAGCATGGTATAGCATAGTTTTCTATATCGTTTTCTATGTTCAGACTCGGTTATGAATAACCATTTTAATTGAAAATAAAGGTAGAAGCAGTGCTACATTTATTGCCATGCTCAAAAATTCCTCATATATGAAAATTTACATATCCACTAAGAAAATATAGGTCAATGTTTTGATAAATGTGTTATTTTTTTCCCTTTTTAAGAAAAAGAACACACATTAGGGTTTGTTTTATTTTTTGAATTCTATTAAGGTTAGATGTAGTTTAAGAAAATACAGGCCAATGTTTTGATAATAATGTTATTTTTTTCCTTTTTTGAGAAAAAAGATTCACAATAGAGTTTATTTTATTTTCTGAATTCTACTAATGTCAGATATAGTTTTAATAATGTGCATTTGTGTATTTTCTTGCAAAAATAGATAACTTAAGTTTGAAAAGACTAATATTCATTCGTGATGCAACCGAAAATGGGGAGAAAA
>ML860164.1:14274-24993 GCA_009831015.1 Picea engelmannii
GTTGCCAGTGAAGGCAGTCCAAGTGGAGTAAGTGCCACTTGGGGCATGCTTGGCCTTAGGGTGTGAATTGATTATCTCTCTTGTAACTCTTGTGCATTTGTATATCTTGTATTTAGTTTGTAGATCTTGTATATTGTTGTGAAGTTGTAACACTTTAAAATCAATCCTTGCAATGAAACACCCTTAAACGTAGTTGACCCCATAGCCCAACATTAGGCACTAGTCATCAGTTGACTTAGGGAAAGGGTTGACTATCATTTAAAACTTAGAATTGCACTTGCATTGCTGCTTGTCATTCATAGGCTAGTTTTCCCCTTGGCCTTTAAACAATTAAAACTAACTCCTAGAACACTTAACATAAAATTTAATTAACAACTTAGGGACAACCCCCCTTGGCTTCCCTAGGAGTAAGCCTAGAAGGAAGAAGTTCCCGTCAAGGTGACAGTGTGGGCAGGAACTTAGACATTGTGTCTCCGAGGGCACACTAAGTGAGCAGGACTTAGCTCACGTTTGCAAGTGTTCATAAGGACGGCAACAAGGCCCAGGGGAGACGTCCCCGGTGACCTGGGGTTTTGAGAAGGCAAAAGGTTTTAGCAAGGCTAAGTGATAATAATCCCCCTCACAAGTCACCACCTGATCAGAAAGTCCGGCTTATAGCCAATAAAGATAACCGGAAGTAATAACCAATAAGATCACCTGTCCGAGACAAAGCAACAATAAAACGATGCATGTGCAAGCTTGCTTGCTGGTTAGTACTTCATATAATCATGACCTTTTTGATAATAAGCAATTGAACAATAAATATTGACGAAGTCAATGTTTGTATGATAGCAATAGTTACAATATCACTTCTTTAATAAATGCTAAAGAAACTTGGCATTCAATGTAACAAATTAACACTTCATTAGATAATTCCTTAACCAACCATTCAATTGCTTTGAAAGTAAAACGATAGCTGCACAAAGGTGTTTATAGCAAAAGATGACAGCAACAAATAGGGGTAGAAGATTAGTCTTAGGCTAGGGTTAGTAAAGTTAGGGTTTGTTCAAAGTATTAGAAGTTGTTTTGAGATCATACTAAGACTTAGATCAGTGCGTTCATAGGGCATATGGAGTCAAAAGGAGGACGCAAGAGTTGAAGGATCAAGTGATAATAGTAAGACTAAGGACAAGACGGTTAAACCTTGAGGTGTTGCTATGGCAAGGCCTCAAGTATGAAACCCTAGGGGAGAGAGGCTCACTTTGGTGTAGGGGAACTAGGCCTCAGTGCTCTCTCCTCCTTCCTTAACTCAATGGAAAAACGGCTAGCTCAATAGATTGCATATAACTAAGAAAAGAAGGTTTGCAAGTAACGTGTTGCTATGGCAAGGTTTTACTAGGCAAACCCTAGGGAAAATCGGCTCACCAAGGTGTAGGGGAACTAGGCCTTGATGCGTTTTCTCCTTCTTAGCTCAACAAATAAGAAAAACGACTAGCATGGAAGAAGATGGATTGAGTGTTGCTATGGCAAGGCTCAATCCTCTTCAACAAGGGTTAGAAAGAAAGAATAGAGTGTTGCTAAGGCAAGGCTCTATCTCACTTCAGGAAATAAAATGGTTTAAAACCTTGGTAGGGACATGAGACAAGGACCTTCAATGTGTGCTTGTCACCTAGGGTTTAATTCAACAAATTGTGACCATAAATGTAAGAAAAACAATACTACAACCATTCCACTAAGAAGTTTTGCAGAAATTCACTTACATTTAACCAAGAAATCATATAGCAAATCCTAGTTGTAATACCTTCCACCAAGAGAAATGCCAAAAATGCCAAGAAAAGACTTCCTTCAACAAGTGCGCCTCACAATTTCAGCCAAATACTCCAAAGATAGCGCAAATTTCAGACTTCACTAATGAGTGAGTGAAAGATCATGAAAAAATGAAGGTGAAAACCCTCAATTTATACAGTACAATGACCTAATTTTACTTTTTAGGTCATAAAAAGGCCGAGAAGGTCAAAATACTAAAATCATACCGTTTTACATTAAATGTTCAAATTAAAACCCTAATCAAGTAATAGAAGGACGTCATCCCCTTTCTAGGGTGACGTTATCCCCTTTGAGGGAAAATGCAGCTTCCTGAAGCAAGATGTTAGCCCTCCTTGGGCTTCTCCAAGCTGCCACACGTGTCAAATTGCCCTGTCCATCTGCCAAAGCGCTCATGAAGAAAGGGTGACGTCATGAACCTCCTGGGTGACGTCCTAGGCTTTCCAAGGTCAACGTTCCACTGAAAAGGGCACAATCCCCCTAGGTCAAGCTCTGCCAGGGTAACTCTGCAAGAAGTCCTTCTTCTCTTTGGTGCAAACCCCTCTGTCCTGTTTGTGCCCCCTGTTGGGGTCTCAACATCCATCTGGTGGGCTCTTCAGCCCCATGGAGGTCCGAACTGATCATCTCCCCATGTGTACCTGTCCAACATGGTACCTGTCCGTCGAGCATGATCCTGCACATCAACAACTACGCCCTCCATGGGATCATAAGTCACAGGGATCATAGCAGTGTCAATCACATCTCATCATCAATATTATTAAACATGTGCATAAAACCCCTATTACCCCAGTTAAAAGCTCAAAGACATTATACAAGCCTACAATACAAGTTTGGGGAAAGTGACAGGGCGTCCTATTGGGCTAGTGTCCACTGGAAAAGGAAAGTTCCCGAAAAAGACTTCATCTAAGCCATGTAAGTGGGTGATGTGGATAAGGGATGTCTTGACAATGGGTGCAGTGAAAGCAGGGGAATGCAAAGCTTTACCTGTGGGTACCTTTGTAGAAGACGAGATGCACCTCTCCTGGATGCAATTGTTTCCAAGCCCATTCATGCCTTTTATTCTTTATTCTTATTGCTTTTTCTTCAAGAAGTTAATCAGGGGACACTGCCCTGGCGTGGTGACTAGTGGTGACAGCGTTACCCACAAGTACTTTCATAGAAATGAGAAGGCTGGCTCGTGGCCATGCAACCAAGAGTCACTACCCTGGCATGGTAACCAATTGCTAGTAGTGTCATACTGCTAGGTACCCATGGACCTAATAGGCTAGCTCGTGATGAGACCCCCTATCCTCTGACTAAGTCTTGTTTTATTATTTTTATGGGTACCCCTTGTTTCTTGCTAAGAAGCCTTTTACTGCTTTCTCGGGGATCCCTGGGCGAAGCATCTCGAGGTTTTATTTTTTGGCTTTTATCTTTTGCCAGCTTGCTTTTACCTTCTGGGCCTTTAGCCCCTTCTTCCCACAAGGCAAGGTGCAACCTTCAAATAATTGGCCAACCCAATGCCTGGACAAATGAAATGGGGTAGATGAGCGGGAAGCAGGATGAAAAAGTGGTAATATGAAAGGAGTGGATGATGGATTTTCAGAAATCCCCCCAGTGGCAAACCAAAACCTACGGGCACAGGCTTGCTAGGGCATCCTGTCGTTCCCCCCAGACATGGTCAAGTGGACAAGTATAAGATCCAAGCATTCGTTAGAAATAAAAGGAATTAAATGCACATATTCAAAGGTTTTGAGGATTAGAGTGACACATACCATGATACTCAGACTCATTACCTCATGGAGCAAGAACCATCTCTGACACAAGACCAAGACGATGGTGATGGATGTTGTTGCTGCTGGCAAAGTAGAGGCGCTGAAAGGGAGAAAACATGGGCCCTCCAGGACCATGCCTAAGTTGATCTGGCTCTTGGTACTCCATGTCTAGAACCTGTGAGCCTCGAGCGTAATCTCCTAGTTATCCCTAAAAGTGGGGATAACAGGTACATTGTGTATTTCTTTTAAAATCGCACTTCTCAATTCAGAAGAATTGGGTACGTAAACTCTGTTTCTGTACAAGAGAATTCCATCAATTCCCAATTCATAATCCTCGACTTTCTGCTGCATTTTACCTTGCTGCAATTTTGTTACCAATTCCATGTACTGCAAATCTGATTTTGCAGCTTCCATAATTCTGTCTTTCAAATCTGATTGGTACATGCTAATGGCTGTAGCATGCAACTCATGCACTCTTCTGCTGAGTGTATCAACCACTTTGTTCTCTTTCCCCTTGATATGATTTATATCAAAGTCATATTCACAGAGGAATTCTAACCATTTGCTTTCCCTAGCATTCAAAGTAGGCTGATCAAACAGATACTTCAGACCATTATGGTCTGTCCTCAGCTCAAACCTCTTTCCCATGAGGTAGTGTCTCCACTTCTTCAAAGTGTGCACTATGGCTGCCAACTCCAAATCATGAGTGGCATAGAGCCTTTCATGCTCTTTCAATTTTCTGGACTCGAAACATATTACAAATCCGTTTTGACTAAGGACTGCTCCAAGTCTTTCTTCTGTTTTGACTAAGGACTCCTCCAAGTCTTTCTTTGCACGCATTTGTGCAAATCACAAAATCTTCATTCGGATTGGCAATCCACAAAATTGGAGCACTGGTTAACAACTGCTTCAATTGCTGGAAGCTTCTTTCACATTTTGCTGTCCATTGAAAATTCTTCCCCTTCCTTTGCAAGGAAGTGATGGGATAAGTTATTCTCGAAAACCCTGCAATGAACCTTCTGTAGTAGCCCGTTAGACCCATGAAGGATCTAACTTCTGTCACATTCTTTGGTGCTAACCATTCTCTAATGGCTTCTATCTTCTCAGGATCCGCTGCTATCCCATCCTCTGAAATGATATGCCCCAAATAATGGATTCGATTTTGGTAAAATGAGCACTTGCTCAATTTGGCATACAACTGATGCTCTCTTAGCACTTGCAACACCATCCTCAAATGATGCTCATGCTCTTCTTTCGACTTGGAATATACAAGGATGTCATCTAAAAAGACAATGACAAACTTGTCTAAATATTCTCGGAAAACACCATTCATTAAGCACGTGAAAACAACTGGTGCATTTGATAACCCAAATGGCACCACTGTGAAGTCATAATGACCATACCTTGTCCTGAAGGCGGTTTTGCTGATGTCTTCTTCTTTAATCCTTACCTGATGGTATCCTGACCTGAGATCTATCTTCGAAAATATCCTTGCATCCTTCAATTGATCGAAGAGATCTTCAATCCTTGGCAAAGGATACTTGTTCTTTATAGTCACTTTGTTCAATTGTCTGAAATCGATGCATAATCTCAATGTCCCATCTTTCTTCTTCACGAACAAGACTGGGGCACCCCAAGGTGACACACTTGGGCGTATATACCCCTTCTTCAGAAGTTCTTCAAGCTGCATTTGCAACTCGTTCAGCTCTGGTGTACTCATTCTGTACGGAGTCTTTGATACTGGAGCTGCTCTAAGCATCAAATTTATAGAGAAATCAATATCTCTCTTTGGGGGTAGTCCTGGTACCTCCTTGAACACACCTTCAAAATCTTCCAGGATTGCATGATCCTCCAGATTTGGCACCTTATCCTTAGATGCTTCCTCCATATGGGCTGCAAATATTTGACAGCCCTTCCTGTAACTCTTCTTCAGTTGCATTGCTGAAATTTCTCTGATAGTCATTGCCCTAGGAATTCCTTGGATTGTTCTCTGATTTCCTTCCTCATCTAGGCAAGTGAATGCCTTGTTACGATAGTCTAAGATGGCATGGTGTTGGTCTAACCAATCCATACCAATTAGGCAATCTTAAGAACCTAAAGGCAAGATGTTCTAATCTTCCCTTGTGCTCAGTCCATTCATGTCCAAAAGACATGATTTAACCATCTCATTAACTTTTCTTTTGGCTCCGGTAGCCAGCTGCACCAACCAAGCTTTTCCATGCTTGTTTCTTCGCAAATGAAAACTTTCCACCATCTTAGGGTCTATATAACTATGATTACCTCCTTAATCAATTAAAATAGCAATGTTTTGGTTGTTGATCATACCTTCCACTTCAATCATATGTGACTGATACTCTGCTTGCTTGTTGTCCAGGGTTGCATAGATCCCGGGTACACCTCTGCCCATGTCCTCCACCGTTTCAGCTCGCTGAACATTGTGAACAGTTCTCACTTTGTCACTTCTGTGAGGACAATCTCTAAACATATGATCTCCTTTACAACCCCAACATTGAATAGGTGGCTGCCTTGGCCTTTGACCACCCGTCTCAATCGTTTTGGGTTCTCTAGAAGTTGGTTGTCCTTGAGGATTATTTCTGAACAATGGTGGCTTAGTTCCCTTCTTCCTTTGATCCATCTTGAATTTCTTCTTGTCTTCCCAAGCTTTTTGGAAAGTTGGCCTTGCTTTTTGCTGATCATATAGGCACTTAGCTCGCCTTATGGTCTCCTCTATTGTTTTGGGATCATCATATTGTATTTTGTCACTGATGGATGATGGAAAACCACTCAAGTACCTCTGAATCTTAACTGTCTCATCCTTGATGAAAGAAACATACTTCAACAATTCAAAAAACCTTCTTTCATATTCATCTATTGTCATACTCCCAAGCTTGAGTTCAAAGAACTCTTTCATTTTCTTGTCATAGTATCTCTTAGTCAAGTATTTCTTTTCGAAATACTTCTTGAATTCCCTCCAAGTAACATTTTTCTCTTTAATGTGTTGCACCTGCACAAGATGATCCCACCACATGGATGCCTTTCCTTTGAGTTGGTAGATGGCAATTATTCCTTCTGCATAAGAAGAATAATTATGCAATTGAAAATACTTTCTCATGCTCAACAACCATGTCTCCGCATCTTCATCCTTCTTGTGCTCACCATCAAATGTAGGAGGTTTGATTTTGTTCATTTCCCCTCGTAGCTCATCCACCCGAGACCTCTTATGCTTCTTGATAGGGGATGGACTTGAGCTGCGGTGTGCTCTCTTATTGGAATTCCTCGAGGAGTGACGGTGATGTCTGCTAACACTTCTTGTTCTTCTTGTCTCATCAGGAGACCTGTGACTTCCTGATTTGCTTGAGCCACTCTCCTTATCCAATTTCTTTTCAATTCTTTCCAGGCTCCGCATCAACTTCATATTGAAGTCTCTCTGTTGCTCCTTGGCTCTCATAAACTTTTTTTTATCTGTCCGGTGAATTTGGACATCTTTTTGCAACTTTTTAATGACTTTCATCATGCTCCCTTCTTTATCTATCTCTTCTCCATGCCCATTGGAGTTCCATCCTTCAACTCAAGCCCATTTGAAAGTAAATATTGATGAAGTCAATGTTTACAAAAATAGCAATAAAAGTAATGTCACTTCACCAATAAATACTAGGACGATATGGCATTCAATGCGACAAATCAATATTTGACTTAATTAATACCTTTAACTACCATTTAATTGCTCATAAAATGAAACATTGCTGCATTAAAGATGCAATAACCAAGGATGACGTCAGCAACTAGGGTTAGTAAGTTAGCTAGAGCTAGGGTTAGTGTAGTTAGGATTTCAATTGAAAAGTTTTGAGAGTGTTTAGATGAAGTTCTACTTCAACACTGGAGGACTTAGATCAGTGCCTTAGGGTTTAATGGAGTCATAAGTGGAGGATGCACAGGTTGAAGGAGGTAAGACTTAAAGGACTAGAAGGAAAAGTTTTGAGGTGCTGCTAAAGCAGGGCCTCAAAATCAGAACCCTAGGGGAGAGAGGCTCACTCCGGTGTTGCTAAAGCAAGGCCTCGTGCTCTCTCCTCCTTCCCGGCAAACGACTAGCTCAATAATGACAAAATATAACCAAAACAAGAGGGTTTGATGGGGGAGGTGTTGCTAAAGCAAGGCCTATCAGCAAACCCTAGAAAGAGTATGGCCCTAGTGTAGTAGACCTAAGCCAGGGACGTCTCACTCTTCTTGGCTTCAGGATAGTATGGCTAGAAATAAATGAAGAGAAGAAGAGGGTGTAGCTACGGCTAGGCTATCTTTTCTCTATCAATGGCTGAAAATCTCTCTATTAGGGGACATGAGACAAGGACCTACTTGTGTGCTTGTCACCTAGGGTTTTTGTTCAGCAATAATTATAAATACATGCAAGAAATTAAACTACAACCATTCATTCAAGAAGTTTTGCAGAAAAATACTTACAATTCACTAAGAAATAAATGTGCAAATCCTAGTTGTAACACCTTCCTTCAAGAGAGAAACCAAAATATGCCAAAAATCTCTTCCTTCAACAAGTGCGCATCACTTAATTCAGCCAAAGACCCAAGATAGGGCGCAAAAATCAGACCTCACTGATGAGTGAGTAAGTTGTGATGATAAAATGAGAGTGAAAATCTCTCATTTATACAAAACCTTGACCTAATTTTACATTTTAGGTCAGGTAAAAGGCTGACAAGGCCAAATTATCAAAATCATACTGTTTTACATTAAATTGTCAAGTAAAAACCCTAATTAAGTAGAAAAGAGAGTAAAATCCCCTCTAAGAGAGGCGCTAGCCCTTTCTAGGGCAAATGAAACATCCTGGAGCAAAACGTTAGCCCTCCAGGGGCTTCTCCAACATGCCACACGTGCCACTGCTGCCCATTCTGCCTCCAAAAATGTCCAATAGGTTGGATGACGTCATGGTCATCAAAGGTGACGTCCCAGGCCTTCCAAGGCCAACGTCTTAGTAAAAAGGGCTCAACCCCCTAGGCTAAGCTATGTCGGGGTGCCTCTGGTGGAACGTCCTCTTCTTCTCTGGTGCAAAGACTCTGATCAACCTCTGCCTTGTCTCTGCCCCTTGATGGGGTCGTAGCATCCATCTGGTGGGCTCTTCTGCCCCATGGAGGTCCGAGCTGATCATCTCCCCATGTGTACTGGTCCAAATGGTACCTGTTCGTCGGGTATGGTCCTGCACATCAAAGGCTACGCCCTCCATGGGCTCATCAGTGACAGGGATCATGGCAATGTCAATCACATTTCATCATTAATATTATTAAACACATGCATAAAATCCCTAATACATCAATCAATAGCTCAAAGACGTTACACAAGCCTGCAATACAAGTCTGGGGAAAAGGACAACTCTTCCTATTGGGCTAGTGTCCACAGAAAAAGGAAAGTTCCCAGAGAGACCTCATCTAAGCCATGTAAGTGGATGATGTGTGTTGCCGTCCTAATACACACTTGCAAACGTGAGCAAAGTCCAACTCACTTAGTGTGTCCTTGGAGGCACAATGCCTAGGTTCACAGTCCACACTGTCACCTTGACTGAAACCTCTTCCTTCTAGGCTTACTCCTAGGGAAGCCAAGGGGGGTAGACCCTAGTTACTAGATTTGATTTAACGTTTATGTTCTAGGAGTTGGTTTTAATTTGTTAAAAGGCTTTTGGGAAAGCTAGCCTAAGATGCTAAGGCAGCAAATGCAAAGTGCAAGTTAATCTATATGACAATCAACCCTTTCCCTAAGTAAACTATGACTAGTGCCTAAGGTTGGGCAAGGGGTCAACTAAGTTTGAGGGTGTTCAATTACAAAATGTTTACAAGTAAAATAAATCACAAACTAAAAATTGCAATTATTTATACAATGAAAGATAGATGTTACAAATGTACAAAGATACAAAGATACAAGATATGAAAGTTTTAGGAGATAATCAAAATGAGATCAACACATGAGCCGAGCATGCCCCAATAGCACTTACTCTATTGGACTGCTTTTCATTGGCAACCATTAAAGCACTCAAGACTCAAGAAGGTGATGCCTCCCCAAGTGGGATACTCAACTCCTTCTTGAATCACACCACAAGAGCAAATAAATAAAGATATATAAATGTTTTAACTCAAATGCTCATGTAAACTTAAAAAAATTGGAGAGATAAACCATAAGATTGCAAATGAAATATAAGATATTAAGTACTTGCAATAGGTGTGTTCCTAAACATACATCTAAATTCCCCTAACACAGATGGATTATCTATGCAGCTAGGTGATTAGGAAGTTTCTTAAAAGTTAAGTACATTTTATTTCCCTCCCCCTAACTATGTTGGGGCTTTAAGCTTCCTCCTCCCTTGGCCAAATGACTGCCGGGTGCTCAAGATAGTAAGGCAACGGGGCCCACCCTAGCTTCCCAGGTCAACCCTGACAGTAAGAGTACTTCCCGGAAATGATCCCCTCCTGGAGGATCACGGGACGGTCCCCCGCCACTTCCTTCCGTTGTTTTCCTCAAACCCGTTTTAGATGGTGGAGATGGATGAATAAAGCTATCCTAAGTTGTCTAAAAAGTTATTATGACTCGCAGGTGAGTCTTTAGGTGTGTTTGGTGTATTTTAGAAGTGTTTTAGGTGCCCGAAAATGACGTTTTTAGCCCAAAACCGAAACTGAACTGCTTGAAAATGAAATGTTATGAGTGTGTTGCAAAATGTAAAGATAATGACCATGTTGCCGTCCTAATGCACACTTGCAAACGTGAGCTAAGTCCAACTCACTTAGTGTGCCCTCGGAGACACAATGTCTAAGTTCCAAGTCCACACTGTCACCTTGACTGGAACTTCTTCCTTCTAGGCTTACTCCTAGGGAAGCCAAGGGGGTAAGTGTCTAGTTACTAAGTTAATTTTAGAGTTAAGTGTTCTAGGAGTTAGTTTTATTTCGTTATAGGCCAAAGGGGAAAACTAGCCTATGATGACAAGCAGCAATGCAAGTGCAAGTCTAATCTAAATGCAAAGTCAGCCGTTTCCCTAAGTCAACTAAAGACTAGTGCCTAAGGTTGGGCAAATGGGGTCAACTATGTTTGAGGGTGTTTCAATTACAAAATGTTTACAAATAAATCAAAGTTAAACTATCCCAAAACAAGATTATTAATACTTACAAAAGAA
>WSFP011408750.1:0-24993 GCA_009831015.1 Picea engelmannii
GACGTCACCTAGGGATAGGATTTGTGGTGATGGAGTTTTTGTGCATTGACACTTGGGATGATTTGACCGAAGGAGACATATATTGACCTTGGCACATGACGAGGAGGCTCTAGGAGCCCCAATGACATCCACTTTCTTCTCCAATGACTTGCTCCAAATGTCAAAACGTCCTCTAAAGGGGTGACACCATCTTTCTTTAGGGTTTCTAATGTGCAAAAGTGAAAATTAAATATTTTTATTTGTGTAAAGGGGTAATATAAGGGTTTTTGACCCCTTATCTTATGTTTTACCCTAATTAAGTGGAAAAACTATGTCTTAGAATTTTTTATAAATAGAGATCATGTGAATCTCTTTTCATAACATAACTCTCCCATTGTGAGAAGTACTTTACTGAAATTTTCGCTATTATTGGGCATTATGGTGTTTTTCTCTTGTGCAATTGTATTTTGGTGTTATATTTTTGTGAATGGATGAGAAGAAGTGATTCACACCTCTTGAAGGCTTATTCTTTGCTCTTGGATAATCATTTGCATGGTGAACTAGGGTTTTGACATCCCTTTGCTTGGAATTGGTAAGGAAAAATATTCATACACTAGTTCTTTCTTGATCATTGTTGGTTCTTATTGGAGGAGTATGTTGGATACACCCTCCATTAATGCATCATCTTATTGTTAAATTTGTAATTCATTCTTGAACAAGGGTTTCTAGGAGAAGTACAAGTGTGTACACCCTCCTAGATTTACCCTAAGTTGGTTGGCGTACCCTAGGGGGTAAGAGGATTTACAACCCTGGGGATATTTTTGATCCAAATTGTGCTTTAAATACCCCATTCACCCAATTTTAAAGACACTAATCTGAATATTTAGCATTGGAGAAATAAAATAGTGCATTCAGAAACGTGATTTTTGGACATTTCAATCTTCTGCAATTTGGGTTTTGTTGCTTGTGCCTAGCTCACCTCTTATCCACTAGGGAATACCCTATATTGGGGTATTGATTGATACTGTTATAAAATTTCATCTACATCCATTAGGTCTATATAAAACCTAACTCTCTTTCATTTATAACTTTCTTTTCAACTGTCAAAAGTTGCTAAGAATTTTGCACATTTACCTACTTGGTTTAGCGCAACTGTTGGATGGATTCTTTGTGAATTTTGATCATTGAATTTACTGTTGTAAAAACAAGTTTTCTACATACATAAGGCTGCAAAATATCTCTACAAACATATTTTATTAAAACCTTTCCTCATTGCTAAATTCGTTTGCTCTCATAATTGAATATCACTAGTGTTTATCTAACTTTTCTCTAGCATCTTTCAGTGGATTTTTGGGTGATTTTTAGAAATCGTTTGGAAACTTTAATAATTATTTATTTGTTGATATACATTGTTGTTTACTGTTGCAATTAGGGACAACAATCTTAAATTTATTTTCCACCTAACATTATGCATATATTCTTGGCTTGGTCTTGTGTCTCGGGCAGGTACAACAATATTCATAGTTATTCTTATCTCTTGGAAACCATTGGCCACCACTTAGAAACTTTCCCAAGACTTTATGCATCTTCTACCTTGAACTATAGGGGGACCTTTGTTCATCACTTCACTTTTCATCTCTTTCCCCCTAGGTCATCTGGTTTCCCCCCTTGAGGTGATTCTATCATCTCTAAAGTGACGGGAATATCTACCTAAGGTGATAGTGGGTAGGTGTTCTCGAAGACATTTCCATTTGGTGGTTGGGTCAGGATTTTCCCATCCTACAACTTGTGCGATAACATTTTGGCACCATTATCGGGAAGGATTTTGAATACTCTTCCAAACCCTAATGACACTTTGGCAAGATAACCCAAATCCTTTACCCTATCCTTCCTGGTGAATCCACCTGAGGGACGTTCCCCTTCCACATTTTATAATCTTTCCCTAAATCTTATCTAGTGACTCCATTATGGGACGTACCTAAAAGGGGCATTACCCTACCCCCAAGAAAAATTACATATGTCATAAGCCTTCACCAAAAATATCTATTCCTCCATTGTCCCCCACTTCTCATGATTATCCATATACTTTTCTTATCCCTCCATCCTCACCTACTACCTCCACACTTCAAATAACACTCATTCCCATCTCCCCAAGAGCTACATGGAGTCTATGGGCCAAAGATGCACACAAAACTTTTGACATGACAAAGATCCTTGGATCTCTTCACAAACTTTCAAAGGAATTCAAAGAGTGGATCCCCATATTTTAAGGAGAGGATCTCATTACAACTGAAGATCACTTAGACTTCTTTCTCTGCGCTCTGGAACCTTATGACCAACATGAAGATGTTTTGATGAGACTCATCTCTTACACCTTTATCGAAAAGGACTAGGAATGGTATGATAGTATTCTCCTAGGTACAATCACGAATTGGGGCCTCTTTTGAAAATGTTTTACCAAAATACTTGGAAAGAACAAAGATTATGGTCCCTTTACGATCAACTCCACAACTATAAGAGAAATTCAGAAGAAAGTATAAGGGATTTTAATGATAGATTCAATACCCTCGTAAGGAGTTTCCCTCAAGATTTAAAACCTTCCCAAGACAATATCCTCAAGTCTTACATATCAACCATGAAAGATCCATATGGGGTTTTAATTGGAAGACTCCCTACAACTTTGTTTGAAGCTCAAGAAAGATCATGTGAAATAGAAGAAAACATAACCTCCTCTCTCATGCAAGAGGAGGACTGGATTGAACAAACCTTTCAGATTAATCATATTGATGACTTTGTCTCACCAGACCCTCCCCTTGATATCAGGACATACCTGCAAAAAGAACGAGAGGAGGTTGTTAAAATGGTAGCTCATCGCATGATGAGTCTATTGGGAAAATAAAAGGAGGTAACATCAAGAAGTACACCTCACCCAACAAATGAGGTTTTGAAGGTTGAAAGGAAACAAGAAGCAAAGCAGGATGAAGAAGAGTTTTTGTGAAATATTCGACAAGTCTTGAGAGAGCCTCACAAAGAAAAAGAAGTTTGTATCATCAAAGGTGAGGAGAAATCTCTTTCCCCAAGAAAGGCCAAAAGTAAAGGTGTTGTGGATCATGTCAATATAACCCATTAGGTTCTAGAAGAAGGAATTGACAACACCTTCATTTTGGAAAAATCCCTTTTCCTTGATGAGGAAAAGAATGAAGTATATTGGGGCTTAGAATTCAATGGTGCACACTCAATCATAGGATCGGGTACAGGGATGGTATTAAGATCACCAGACAACGAGACTACCCTTTTATCATACATACTTGAGTTCAACTATACAACCAATGTCGTCAAGTACGAATCCTTTATATTAGGAATAAATCTTGCCATTGATATGTGTTAGCACTCCGTAAATTTGTTCGACTGATAAAAAATGATGAAGGTAACTTTTTCAACCAACTTTGAGACCCGAAGCTAGCCTTTCGGATCTGGAGAGGGATCTCTCGGGAGGCACGGCCTCCGCGCATGATTTGTCTGTGAAATAAATAGCTAGATTTAACACCTTTGATATAATGGGTTATGGTTATATTGGCACAAGAAAGTAAGACTTGGGTTATGGAGTCGATTTGAGGAAATGACAGAGACAAATGACTCAGTGACTGAACTTGAGAGGTTAAGGATAGGTGAGAAATAGTCTTTAGTGTAAAACCGTAATGTGTGGCAGAGATAAAAACACAGGAAGTAACTCAGAGCACCGTTGCGGGTGAATTCCAAGTTATATTTTAGAAGAAAATGTTTTGTCTAAGTGGCGCGAACAAGGGGCGTTGAACAACGAATCCACAGGTTCAAAAATTTGTTATGAAATAGATAGAAAAAGATATGAATAAATATGACAGGAAACACATAAGTAAATAAAGAGGCACAATACATATGACTGCTACAACTAGAATCTTTTCATCAAGTTACAGGACCTTTGCATTAAGTTTCGGTTAAAAACTCAAATTACATACAATAGTTATCGTCTACCAATTTTGCCAAAAAACCCCTTTTACATGAAAATGATCCCCATATAAATAAAAATAATGTCACCCTTGGCTTCTAGGGTTGAACTACTCCCTCCTAGAATCATGGATCTATTTTCTTTGAAAGAGAACAATGACTTCCACGGATTCACTAAAAATAGAAAACCTAACTTTGCCAAATCATAATCGTAACAAAAATATTCTTTACAATCATTGATCATGATCAAAATTCAACCAT
Source organism: Picea engelmannii (assembly GCA_009831015.1). Lineage (NCBI taxonomy): Eukaryota > Viridiplantae > Streptophyta > Pinopsida > Pinales > Pinaceae > Picea > Picea engelmannii. Next base: position 4,225 of record WSFP011408750.1, read on the forward strand.
ATGGTTGTGATGAGACATCATGTGCACTGTTGGACACTCTATCACCTTTGCACAGCAAGTCTGCTACGCAACAGTAACCTACAACGACAACTACAGTGGATTTACGTGGCAAATGGGGAAAATAGGTGTTAAATATGACATCATATCTCACTAATAAAAAACTATTTTTCGAAATGGAGAGAGGGATTTTTGTTTAATCTAGTTATAAAGGAAAACCTCTCTCGATTTCTTGAAATTTCTCTCCAGCTGGCCAGACTACATGTCGAAAAAGCATGTCTCGAACAGAAAATCATGAAAACTGAAACATAGGGCTCATATATTCCTTATAATTTCCCAATACGTGACACATTTTGAAAATATGAGAGAGGTTTTTATTATTTGGTTTTTCCTCGACAAAACCCTCTCGGGGATTTTCAAAATTCTTCTCCAGTTGGTCAGAAATTGATCTTGAAATTGACCACTAAAACAATAATTTGCGCAGTGCGACCTATAGCCTGTGCGCATGAAAATCCACTGCGCAATGATAGCCTCTATGCAACAACATCCTATGCACAATGAAATACACTGCGTGATGACATCCACTGCGCAATGACATCCTATGCGCGACATCCCACTGTGTGATGAAATCCATTGCACAACAACATCTTATGCACGACAGAATCCACTACGCGACATAATCCTTTGCGCGGTGAAGTGCTTTGGGCAGCACGTAGAAAATTATTCAACGCGTAGTTGAAAATGGAAATGGAACAAATAAATGATAAGATTCCTTTTGAAACTGACCCTTGGAGATGTTAGATGATGCCAGTCATAAAAATAATATGGGTGCTAAAATGCATGACTTTGCAAATTGTTGACAAACCTATAACCTTAGCTATGAAAATCATGGTGCTAACAATTGGATCCAATGGGGATGATATCCTCCATGTGAGGTAGAAAATAATAGTAGACCAGGTGTCGATCCATTGGGTTGCTCCCAAACTCAACTTTCCAATTGTAACTTGTAACCTGTATCTGTTGAAAACCCAAAATTGTATATGCTCCAAACTGAAATCTGAAACTAAGTTGAAAATGAAAACTGCAAATTACTGAAAGAAATGCTCTTAGTACCGATATTATTCACACTCCTACCTACCCTAACTGCTGAAAAATATGCAAATCAAGTGAAATCAAAATTCCAATGAAACCATGCAAGCACTTTATCCACTTTTTGGTTTATTTGCACATGCTTTCTCTAAATCCTGTTTATTGATAAGTCATTCAAAAATTTATCTATAAATTCAAATCTCAAAAAATTAGAAACATTGGGATTGTTTTCCACCTCCACCAAAACTGTAAATGGATCCTCTAAAACATGCACAAAACAACATCCATGTTTCACCCCTTCCACTGCATTCTTGTTTTTATGTGATTTAACCTGTTGATTGCTACCAAGAGGCTAAAAAATCTGTTGAGACTGTTGGAAATAAAAATCTTCTGAATTAGAAGACAGTGTTGGCTGAAATGAAACTCTTGGTGGAAAGCAATCCATATCTAACATCAACGTTGATTTACCATCATCTTTATTTCCAAGCTGGTAGTTGAGCACATGCTACAAATCTGAACTGAAATAACCTTCCATGTAATCAACAACACGGTCATTAAATGCATGAGAAGGTTGTTGGTCTTCCTCATTGATAACAATTTGCTCATGTAAAACAATGTCACTGTGACTATAGTAAGACTTCTTTACTTCCTATGTTATCTCATTATTTACTTTCAACAATTCAAAGGAAGAAAAACATAATGGGAGATAGTTTTCATTTGCAAGTTCACCACTTTCTTCATATTCAACATCATGCCTGGAGGATTTCTGATTTGAAACATTATAAACATTTTTCTTTAGCAATTCGAAAGAAGCAAAACACAATGGCAAGGTTCTTTCACCTTATTCAAAACCTTCTTCATTTTCTTCACTACTGTCATATGCACATTTTTCAATTTCCTTGGATTTCTGAACACACTCATTTTTAGATTCATCTTCGACCAATGGCTGCAATTTTGAACTGGTAAAACCTTCCATATAACAAGCAACATGGTCATTAAACACATGAGAATATTGCTGCAATTTCTTGTCAATTTTTCCCATGAATCAGTGTGATTTTGCATCAGCACACATTCCTCTGCCTCAGTGATGATCTTTACATTTTCTTTCAACAATTTAAATGAAGCAAATCATAAAGGTAAAGAATTTCCTTCAGCTGATTCGTTACTTTCTTCATATTCTTCTTTGTAACTATGATATGTAGGCTCATTGCTCTTATTACACTACTGAAAGTAACATTTTTTTGATAGAGAACGTGCAACTGGTTGTTCTAGGAAGTCAACATCATAACCATCATCATATTCATCATATATAGGCAAATCAACAACATCTGCAATGTCATCTAACAAGAAAAAACTTGGGATATCAACCTGCTCTTCAACAAGATGATTTGCAAATTCATTTTCTTGACTGTCTACAAATGAATACACAAAACAATCAACCCCGTGCTTATAATGGGATGGATCATAAGCTAAATTAGCACCTTCTTTTTCAATAAGTGGAATATAATCGTTTGCAAAATTATTAGCATTTAAAGCTTCAAGAGGACATACAATATTATTAACCCTCTTCTCAAGATTCAAATCAATTGTTCTTTGTTCATATTCATTGTCATGTTCATTAGCATCCAACTCCTCATTTTGAATCTGTTTACATGCTTGAATATTGTCTTCAACTTCCTGAGCATTGTTGAACATCTGTTGCAAAGACATAGACTTCCTCTCCATCAACAAAAAATATAAGTCTGATTGAAAGGTTGTTACATAATGGAGCATGGAAACAACTTCAATAGGTTGGACTTCTTTAGGCAGTTTATAATAAAGACTAGCAAACCTCCTACTGATACTTGAGATGGTTTCATCTTTCATTCTTCTCATGGAATAAAACTCTGAAAGGAGTATATCCCGTGACTTTCTCTCACCCCAAAATCTACAAAAAGCTTCCCTCAGTTCATCCCATGAGATAATTGACTGAGGATGCAAACGTCTGAACCATGCTTTGGCATCTCCTTGTAAGGACTGAGAAAATGCCCTCATAGACACATCATCATGTTCGATCTCAAAAAGTTCTATAAAATTCTCAAAGACCTGAATATGTTTTTCAGTTGACTTTCCATCAATCTCTCCATCGAACCGAGGAAGGTACTCATAATGTTTCAGAAGAAATTCATGAAGGATCGAAGGAAATTTAAGAGGATTGTATCTTTCTTGAATCTTGGAGGGTGTAGGATTAAGAACAGAAGGTACAAGCTCATATTTGGTTTCATTAAGCTCACAAGAATTATCATGAACATCATATAGCTCATAGGAAGGAGCTTGGTGAAAATCGGTTATACAAGAAGAATGAGGTATACCTATAGTTTTCCATGGAGGATATACAAGGGTAGATCTATGGGCTTCATTTGAATGCAGTAAGTGAAGAAATATTCTTTTGAAAAACTCAGGAAAGGACAAAAAGATATTGATAAAACAGAAAAGTACTTCTTGAACTAAACTTAAGCTCGAGTACCTTATTTTTCCATACTTCTCTTCCATATCTCTGTCAACAGGTCTCATTTTCCAGTGGAGTCTTTGAATCACATTTGAAGCTTGATTGGAGTCACCATGAACAATTTATCTCTGAATTCTTCTGCTAGTGGAATCACCTTCAACTGATTTTATAATGTGTGGAGTCGCCAGAGCAGAAATATAGCCAATATGTGACTAAGTGTCTACTGCTCTCAGACCTCATAACTCAACCATGTTGTTCTTTCCCAGGGAAAATTTTCAATTTCATCCTCGATAACGACGCTAGAATGTTAGCACTATGTAAATCTATTTAGCTGATAAACAGACGACGAAGGTAACTTTTTCAACCAACTTTGAGACCCGAAACTAGCCTTTCGGATCTGGAGAGGTCTCTCTCAATAGGCATGGCCTCCACGCAGGATTTGTCTTTGAAAACAATGGCTAGATTTAACACCTTTGATATAATGGGTTCTGGTTATATTGGCGCAAGAAAGTAAGACTTGGGCTAGGGAATTGATTTGAGGAAATGACTCAGTGACTGAAATTGAGAGGATAAGCCTAGGCGAGCAATAGTCTTCAGTGTAAAACTGCAATGTGTGGTAGGGAGAAAAACACAGGAAGTAACTCGGAGAATTGTTGTGGGTGAATTCAGAGTTAGCTTTTAGAAGAAAACATTTTTTCTAAGTGGCACGAACAAGAGGCGCTGCGCAGTGAATCCACATGTTCTAAAATTCGTTCCGAAATAGACATAAAAAGATATGAATAAATATGGCAAGAGGCACATACATAAATAAATAGGCACAATACATCTGACTGCTACAACTAGAATCTTTTCATCAAGTTACAGGACCTTTGCATTAAGTTTTGGTGAAAAACTCAAATTACATACAATAGTTATCATCTACCAATTTTTCCAACCAACCCATTTTACATGAAAAGGATCAACAACTTCCACCCTTAATGTCACCCTTGGCTACTAGGGTTGAACTACTCCCTCCTAGAATCATGGAACTATTTTCTTTGAAAGAGAACAACAACTTCCACGGATTCACTAAAAATAGAAAACCTAACTTTGCCAAATCATAATCGTAACTGAAATATTCTTTACAATCATTGATCATGATCAAAATTTGGCCATATGGTTGTGATGAGCCTTCATGTGCACTATTGGACAATCTGTCACCCTTGCACAACAAGTCTTCTACGCAACAGTAACCTACAACAACAATTGTAGCGGATTTGTGTGGCAAACTGGGAAAATATGTGTTAAATATGAAATCATATCTCACTAATAAAAAACTATTTTCCGAAATGGAGATAGGTTTTTTTATTTAAGCTCGTTATAAAGAAAAATGTCTCTCATCTTTTTGAAATGCATCTCTAGCTGGTCGAAATATGTGTCGCAAAAACATGTCTCGGATAGGAAATCATGAAAATTGAAAAATAGGGCTCAATGATTCCTTAGATTATCCCAATCTGTGATACATTTTTCAAATCTGAGATACTTTTTTATGATTTGGTTTGTCCTCGACAAAAACCTCTCGGGGATTTTCAAAATTCCTCTCCAGTTGGTCAGAAATTGATCTTGAAGTTGACCACTAAACTAGTAAGTTGCGCAGTGCGACCTGTAGCGTGTGCGCAAGAAAATCCATTGCATGATGATAGCCTCTACGCAATGAAATCCACTACGCGATAACATCCACTGCATGACAACATCTTATGTGCGACAGCCCACTACGCGACAACATCTTATGCGCGACCGAAATCCACTGCATGACAAAATCCTTTGTGCGGTGAAGTGCTCTGAGCAGTGAGTAGTTGCAAATGGAAATGGAACAACTAAATGATAAGCTTCCTTTTGAAACTAACCCTTGGAGATGTTAGATGATGCCAGTCATAAAAACAATATGGGTGCTAACATGCATGGCTTTGCAAATTGTTGACAAACCTATAACCTTAGCTATGAAAATCATGGTGCTAACAATATGAACATAAAGACCCTGCACGTGAGAGGGAACTCTGACTTAGTCGTCTCACAAGTTAACAATAAATTCGTTGCTAAAAATTCAAGGTTGAAACAATACAAGGATTTCATGTGGGACACCATAAAGAAATTTGACAACTTTTCTATTGATGTCATCCCTAGGGAAGGGAATCATTTGGCAGACAACCTTGTTATTTCCGCTTCCACCTCCCAAATTTTCAAGGAAATCAATCTCTATAAGGTGGAAGTAAATTACAGGTCCTCGCTACCTGAAAAATTAGAACATTGATAAGTTTTTTATAGTGAAATCCAAATTTTGTGTTTTCTCCAAGATGAAGGTAAATTCTCAGAGGCCTAGATAAATTTATTGGCAAAAAAGGATAATATTGAGATCATTGATATAGTTGATGGACCCTTACCCAAAGGTATCGTCCCCTTAGAGAACCTTTTTGATCGAAATGACATGTATAAGGGGAAGTCGTCGAGAAAAATCAATGACGAGATCATTGAATTCAATATTGGAACCGAGGAATCCCCAAAGATTATCACGTTTGGGAAAGGAACAACATTTGATGAAAGGGAGAAGTTGATTTCACTTATAATATAATTTAAGGATGTCTTCTCTTTGTCTTACGAAGATCTAAAGGCTTACCGTAAATACATCATACAACACGCCATTCCCCATATAGATGGCACAAAAACCTTCACATAGAAGCTCAAGAAGATGAACCCAAAGGTTTCCCCACAGGTCCAAAAGGACTTACAAAATATGGTTGAGGAAGGAATAATGTGCCTATCAGATATTCCTCATGGGTTTCTAATCCATTCATCGTAAGGAAAAATACTAGCGATATCAGGATATGCGAAGACTTCATAAATTTAAACCAAGCTTCACTAAAGGACAATTATCCTGTAACAAACATGGAGTATCTTTTGAAAAGGGTCACCAAAGAATAAATGATGTCCATTCTTGATGGTTTCTCAAGATATAATCAAGTGTTGGTAAAGGAGGATGACCAACTAAAAACTATTTTCACCACCCCTTGGGGAACTTATAAGTATTTAAGAATGCCCTTTGGACTAACCAACGCAGGGGCCACCTTCCAATGCGCCATGGAATATGATTTTAGGGATCTTATCGGGAAACTTACATAAATATATCAGAACGATATAACCACCATCTCAAAAAAGAGTGAACAACACATCCAACACTTAAGAACAATTTTCCAGATATGTAGGGAGTATGGCATTTCTCTCAACCCTAAGAAATCAAGTTTTGGTGTTGACAAGGGAAATATGTTGGTTCATATCATTTCTAAAGATGAAATCACAATAGACCCTTCCAGGGTTCAATCCATCAAGAAGATCTATCTCCCTAAAGACAATAAATCCCTCCAATCCTTCTTTGGACAAATTAACTTCATGAAGAGATTCATTCCGAACTTTTTCGAGATTGTTAAACTCCTTAACAAATTGTTAAAGAAGGATGCTCATTTAGAATGGGAAAATGAAGGTAATCTATCCTTCCAGCCTTTCAAGGAAGCAATAACTATTGTACCAGTCTTGGTTAGTCCAATTTTTTCTAAAGACTTCATCATATTTTATTTTGCTTCAAAGGACACCATTGCAGGAGTTCTGTTACAGAAAAATGATCAAGGGGATGAACGATTGATTTATTTCATGAGAAAGAATATTAGAGGCTTATAATTGAACTACACCATTACATAAAAACAAGCTTATGCTCTGGTCAAGTCTCTCAAACATTTTCGAACTTATGTGGGGTACAACAAGATCAAAGCCTTCATCCCCTACCCGGTTGTAAAAGATATTTTATCAAAACAAGATTGCCTTGGATGAAGAGGAAAGTCGGTTTCACAGATACATGAATACAATTTGTAGATCAAACCATCCAAGATAATTAAAGGGTAATGATTATCCAAAATGATGACAGAGAGAAATCAAGAGGCCATGGAGGTAGAAGAGAAGGAACATATCAACATTATCATAAGTGATATCGAGAACAATGAGTGGTATTCATATTTCATTTATTACTTAAATAACCTCACTTTCCCTAATCATTTGATATAACATAAAAGGAGATCCATGAGGTTCAAAGCTATGAAGTACTACCTAACAGAGAACGGTCTCGGGTGGAGAAACCCTGATGGGGTAATCCTCAGGTGTGTGAACAAGGAATAAGATGGCAAGTTGATGGTCAACCTTCATTCAAGGCATTATGGGGGACATTTTGAAGCATGCACCACTGCCCATAATATTTTAAGGTCGGGATATTATTGGCCTAATATTTTCTCTGACACACATCAATATGTCAGATCTTGTCAACCATGCCAATTATTTACCGGTAAGAAATGCCTTCCTTCCCTTCCCCTTAAGCCAGTCATCGTACAAGTACCTTTTCAACAATGGGGATTGGATTTTATTGGTGAGTTCAAGTAAATCTCTAGTAATGAGTATCGATGGATTTTGATGGCCACTAACTGCTTCACAAGATGGGTGGAAGTTGTCCCAACAAAGAAAGTGACAGAAGTTGTGATGAAGTTCCTTGAGGAAAATATTATTACTAGATTTGTTGTTCTTGCTAAAATAACCACAAATAATTCCAAATATTTTATCTCAATGAGTTTTTCTTTAAGTATGGGATCATTTTATCACACTCCTCAAATTAGTACCCTCAAGGAAACGAATCAGTAGAATCTAGCAACAAAACCATTATGAATATTGTGAAGAAGATTATTGGGGAAAACAAGAAGAGTTGGGATAGAAAAATTAAGTGTGCCTTATGGGAAGATCGCACAACTACCAAGACCTCCACTAGAAAAAACCCTTTTGAGTTAGTTTATGGGTAACAAGCTCACTTGCCTATAAATCTCTAGATTCTAGCACTACAAATAGCCCAACAATTTCTTACAGATAAAGAAGCATTGCAAGGGTGAATTGATCAACTCATGGAATTGGACAAAAATCGAAGAATAGCCTTTGATCAAATGGCAAAGAATCAAGAAAAGGTGAAAGGAACCTTTGATTGAAAGGTAAGGAAAAGAGATTTCAAGAAAGGCAACTAGGTCTTAATGTGGGACAAGAGGAGAGAAAAACATGGAATGCATCAAAAGTTTGACAGTCTTTGGTTGGGGCCCTACAAAATAGAGAAAATATATGGGCCAGACTCTTTTTACTTATCTGCAACAGAAGGGGGGAGGATTCCACTACCATTGAATGGATCTCTCCTCAAACATTATTACCAAGGAGACACTTGACTTCTTCAGGGTTGGGGCCCCAGGTAAGTAAGTAGGTCATCTTGATTTCCATGCATTTTCATCTTGATTGCTCATGTTATATTATATTCATTTCATATTTCATTTTGTTCTACTTGCATATTTATTTCATGCTTAGTTTAGAAATTAAAAAACAAATGCTAAAATTTTATTTTCTAAATTAGTTTTCATTCTTGGTTTTGATGTATATGGACGAAGGGTGATAGAACCACCCTAGATTTTATGATGTTTTGTTTTAGTGTAAGTACAGGTCTACCTGAAGAACGTCGAGGTTTATGGACTTATGGACTTTGTGGGAACGTTGAAGTCTTCCTGATTGATTTTCTGCATATTAGCCTCCTTATGAACATAGTAGTGATTGATGTTTTGTATGCTTGGGGGATGCTCCTATCAAGGATTTGGTCTGTTGCTCTGGGATGTTTTCTTAGCATGGATATGACCCACACACACATTCCCATGGGGGATGGCACATTTGATATTTTATATAGTTGAGAGGGGGCTGACAAGCATGTGATGGAACCCAATGGTCCTGATTACACAAGTGAGTGTGAGTTTGATGAGGTTACAGATACCATTGAGTATGATCCATGAGACCTACCTTTCATTAAGGAGGAATGCATAGATACATTACTCACAAGGACAGATGAGTACAAAGAAAATCTTGCAAAGTTCCAAGGGAAAGAACCAGGCTCTGTCTAAATATTGAAGAGAGAAGATAAGGAAATAAAATAATGTGAGAAATACATAAAAAATGCAACCTATTGTTGGTTGTGGAGCCTGATTATCTTCTTGATTCAGAGGTCTTTTACTTTCAGTCGTGTTTATACCCCATGAAGTATTTACACCCCAGAAGTATGTACACTCTTCCACGCGGGGGAGTGCAGAGGGGGGTTACCCCCTCTGCGGGGTCCAGGGGGGCTATCCCCCAGCTGGGGGGTCTAGGGGCAAGCGGGGGTTCGGGGGAGAAGCCCCCGAAGGAAAAATTACCTTGTAAATGTATATTGTAATTTCATTGTAAATATGGACCGTTCATTATAAGGTCACAGATCTAACAATAGAGATTATGTTAGGTTGTTTTTCCCTAGAAGGCAACCCTCTTTTATGAGGGAAATGTATTGTGACTATGGTTGATGGCGAGTATTGTATTCTAAGAGAGGAGACTGTGAGAGAAAGAAGAGGAAGTTACAACGGGTTTTGTTGTAGGTTGTATCCCTTCATTTGTTGGATAATAATAAAGGAAGGACCTGGAAATTTCTCTGGTGGACGTATCCCACACTGGGTGAACCACATAAATCTGTGTCTCTCTTGTATTGTGTATCTTCTGTGTTTTTTTTCCTCATTTTTTTTATTTTATTGCTCCGCGGTCCTGTTTTTATAACACCTACATAGGACCTCCTTCATATCCTTACATAGAGAATATACCTTACATCAACTACAGTGAAGGAAGTGTTGCATTCATGTGGGACAAGAGGAAGGGCAAGCCTAAACATGACTAGAGGATGACAACGCTTGGCTTGGTCCTTACATCATCAAGAAGAAGTACGAGAAAGAGAAGTACTACTTGGCAAATTTGGAAGGGAGAAAGGTGTCATTCCCAATGGATGGGTCTCTTCTCCGACCCTACATCCAAGGCACTTGAATTCTTCAAGGCCCAGGCCCTAGGTAAGTAGGTAGGTCATCTTTATTTCCTTTCATTTTCATATTTATTTCTCATCAAATTTTAGTTGCATTTCGTATTTCATTTGTCTCTACTTGCATATTGATTTCATCATTGTTTAGAAATTTTTAGAAAAATGCAAAAAATTAATTTCTAGATTAGTTGTCGTTTTTTGCTTTTGATATATATGGACAAAGGGTGATAGGACCATGATGGATTTTATATTTTTATGTTTCAGTGTAGGCATAGGTCCACTAGGATATGGTGTGGCTTTCATGCACTCTATGGTGAGTACATGTCCCAGAGTAGGAGCCAGATGTTATCACCAATTCCTAGGGATAACTAAGAAGATGATGTATCGAGTCCCTTAGGTTGTAGACATGGATTATCGAGAGACAACTTGACTAGCAGTGTCCACTTGTGTAGTCAGAGACATGCTTCATCACCACAGTTCTAGGCTCATCATGAGGGTATTCACCACATCAATTGGCTTCCAGAAGACATTGGGTCTTTCTCCATGAGGTACAAGTCAGGTATTATGATGAGTATCATTTCAATATTTGAGGCATTTGAGTTTGTTACATTTTAAACTGATTTTGATCATGTAATGTATTCTTGGAAATTATGTTATTTTCCCTATTTCACTTTGGTGTTTGACAATGCGCCCTAGTAAGTGGGTCACCCTTAGGGATAGGTGTGTTATTGGGAGGTCATCTTGATGAGTCATCATACCATTCCTGGCCATACTTGTCACTTTCCATACTTCATCCCCTCATCTCCTTACCTTTTGGGATTTTCGGGTGTACTAAACCGACAAGGGATTATTCCTCATTTCATGGGAAGAAGGGACTAAAGACCCAGAGGCTTATAGATGGAAAAAGATAAAATCCAATCATGAACCTTCTAGATATTTTCCCAGGGATCCTGAGGACGATGAAATGTCTCTCATAAGAAACTGATGGAACTTGTAAAAAATAACTAATGCAAAATGCCAAACGAGGTGGAGCATGTGTGCACATTGGTTTTCATGCTTAGGTAGAAGCCCCACACATGACTTCAAACTTTAGGAAGAATCATGTGACCAATATAGAGTCAAGGTGGGAATTATTTTTCATGCTTAGGTGGAAGCCCCACCTTGACTTCAACTTGGAAACATATTAAAATGAATAAAAGGCAATAAATGGGCTTGGAAAAAGGTTTCATTGAAAACGAAGGTGCAACACACCCTCAACAAAGGAACCCATAAATGAGATACTACGATCCCTTATATGTCATGAAACCCATGCCCAAAATTATTTCCCTTATCCATGTCACTTCATCCACATGACCTAGAGAGAGGTCCACTTGGGAAACACTCCTAAACTTGAGGTACGATTCACCCAATAGGTCACTTTGTCAACCCTCCCAAACTTAAACTTGGAAAATTGCATAAGGTCTTTGAGCACTTGTTCATTTTTATGAAGGGGTTTGGATGTACATGATTAGATGGCTATTTTATTGATTTGATTGACTCATCATGATGTATTTGACTTGAGATCCTTGGAGGGTGTATTCATTGTCTTTGCAAGACCTAGTTGGTGGGTAGTTTTGGAGGAACAAGCCTAGCTTGGGATTCCTTGGGGATTGAAACCCACAGGTTGGATACCATGTCCCACACACTAGACGAAAATGCTAGCCTTTGGAGGCCTGAGGAGATACCATGGAGGACATAACCCAACCCTTATCCAGCTCAACGATTTTCTCTTGAGGCTAAAACGTTTCTTTTGAGGAGGTTGACGTCACCCTAGGGCTAGGGTTGTGGTGGTGGTGTTGTTGTTGCTTGACACTTACCATCTTTGGATGGAGAGGAGTACCTTGAATACCCTAGCGCTTGAGAGGGATTCCTTTGGAGGCCCAACATTTCATCTCCAAGCTCAACAATTTTATAAAGGTGCCAAAAAGTTGCCCTAAAGGGTGACGCCATTCTTCTTTAGGGTTTCTCATGTGCATTTTAGGGTTAAATTTGAATTTTATATTGTAAAGGGGAAAATTAAGGGTTATTGTCCCTTTACTTTGTGTTTTACCCTAAAATTAACTGGATAAATACTTGTAGTAGGATTTGTATAAATAGAGATCATTTCATTTCATTTTCATATCATAGTTCTCCCATTGTGAGAAGACTAGTGGCTGAAATTTGCACCCTACATGGGAAATTTAGTATCTCTCTCTTGTGCAAACGATTTTTGGTGATATCTCTTGGTGAATGATTGAGCTAAGGTGGTGCGCACCTCTTGGATACTTCTTTTCTTGCTTATGAATGGTAATTTACTTGGTGAACTAGGGTTTGTTCTTGCATATCCGTTGGAATTGGTAAGGAAAATATGCAATTGTTAGTTCTTCTTTCTTGTTTCATGATTATTGTTGGTTGAAACCCTAGGAGGAGTATAAGTTCATACACCCTCCATAAAGTTTCATCTCATTTGCTAATTTACAAGTCTTTTATTGCAAGGTTGCTAGGAGTACAAGGGTGTACACCCTCCTTGATTTACCTTGGTTTGATTTTCATACCCTAGGGAGTAAGAGAGTTTACACCCCTAGGGATTTTTTTGATCTAACTCGTGATTTCAAGGCTCCATTCACCCAATTTTAAAGGAACTAATCTAAATTTTGCATTGGAGAAAGAAATTGTTTGCTTTAGTAAACGTGATTTAGTGAGATATTGATATTGTTCAAGTTGGAATCTATTGTTGATGCTTTGAGGTTTCTAAATCCTCTAGGGCATCTTGATATACTCAATATTCTTGGAGGTATATCTAAACAAAATCTACAGCCATTAGGGCTGCAACAAATACTCTCTTAATTTGATTATAACTTGCATTTCAACCATCGAAAATTGTTAGAAAGCTACCATAATAATCTACTTGTCATTTAGCATCTTTTGGGTGGTTTACTTGTACCTTTTGTTGGTTGGAATTTTCTACTGTAGAAATAGTTTGCTACATCCATAAGGATGATAATATATCTATGCAATACTTGTTTACAACAACCTTTCTTTGTTGTTAAATTCTTATTCTTTCATACCTGAGTTATACTAGTACTCGCTAGCTTATCTCTTGCATCGTTTACTATAATTTTAGCAGCTTTAACTATCATTTATTTTCTGATATATAATCTTGTTGACTGGTGAAAATAGGGACAACAAGATTAAATTGTTTTTCCATTGGAATATTCGTCTCGTATCTTTTGTTTTCTTGTGTCTCAGGAAGGTACAACCACTCCTGGAAGGTACTCAAAGACTTAGCAACCTTAAACCACTCTCAAGACTTGTTACCAAACCATATTTCACTTAGAAGCTTGACCTATAGGGGATTTTATTCATAAATATCACTTTCAATCTCATTTCCCCCTAAGGTTATCGAGACTCCTCCTTGTGTCGGGTTCTTCCTTCATGGAAGTGAGGGAGGGCTTATCTGAGGTGACAGTGGGTAAGCTCTCTCATCATTATCACCATCCAGTGGATTATTTCAGGATTTTCCCAACCTATAGTTTGTGTGATAACAGGAGGTATATTTATATACTCCATTACTCAGTTAATATAGGCGTCATCTTTGATTGGGGCCAAGTCATTTCGAATGAGATCTCCCATCAATTTTCTAGTTTTATTTAGACTAAGAGGTTCTACATGACCTCTTATTTGGTTCTTTGCTTCCATTTTTGTGAGTAAAAACTTTTTCTAAAGCATTTCCCTTACGTTTCTTCCTTCTTAGTTTGCAAATCATATATTATTATCATTCAAGTATTGTTGTTTGCAATACCAATTTCTGACTTCCCCTTTTTGTCTTCCAGGTTGCCTCTGCTTAATATATGGTTCATGGTAGCCCCATCCCATCCCACTAGGGTGAATGAATTTTCTATTTCTCGTTTCAATATCATGAATATTGTATAGTGTTGATTTGTTGCACACATTTTATTCAATATTGAATAGTCAATTTGTACTTATTTTTTGAAAGCCCACAAAGAGCTATCTTGGGGGCTCATAACTGTTGTGGTTTTATACTTCTATTTAAGCATGGAAACTCGAGAATGAGTTTGTTTTACATCCCTATGATATCAATGTTGCGAAATCATTTAAATTTCTCTGAAAAGAAACTTTTTTGCTACTCTTTGTTGTTTTTTTTTGCTTCAGATATGTCACTGTATATTGCCATGATATTGGAAGTGGCACAATAGTAGAAATGATTGTTCTTTCTTCATGATTTAAATTTTTGTCTTTTGAATATGTGATTTACCCGTTCCATTCTCAGGCATTAAATGTGTGAATGATAAAAGCATTTATCCATGAGTGACATGATTATTATCTAAGTGAGAAATAAAGGAGAACCACCTCTTTAAAAACAAAGATGGTATATTTGGATTTCCATAAGAACTCCCTATGAGGTTGTCTCTTCTTCTTAATGGGAAAAGAGATCAACACTAGTTCACAAATTTCTCTTCCACAACACTACCTAGTGATTTGCAGGATCAGATTAATGTCTCCATCCATAGCATGGGAACACCCCAACCAATCCATCGTATAGAATAGAATGAAATTCAATGAAAAACCACCAATGGAATGGAATAGCATGGGATGGATCCCCTTGAATCCCATTAACCAAATGAATGAAAAACATCTAATCAGATAGAATCCCATCCTAGAGAATGGAATATAATGAATGAATGAATATGTTGAATAGTCAATTTGAATTGTGAGAAGAGAGAACATGCGAAAATAGACTCTTTGAATATCCATACAATTGAAATCCCTATGTAGATGAAGTATTTTACACTCAATAATTGTACTCAACCCCCATACTCTCATAACTAAGAAAGGTGGACTTCCCTGCCAACCACCACTTCAATTCAGTGACTGGTGCTTGAGGTATTTAATAAGAATTATGGTGACAAGATAAAGGATAGAAGAATTACGAAAATCAAGATTATTTATCAACCCTTTGGATGCCCTTTCCTCTTCCCCTCTAGTGGACTCATAGTCCCTTTCATGCTCTTTACAGCGAGCCTTGGACCTTAATATTACTTTTTGAATTAATGTTTACATATATTGATAATAGCATGGCAAGTCTTCCTCACACTATATAAAAATCATATCTATAGAAAACACAAGCTTAGACATTCACTAGTCATGCCTCACCTTGAACTTAGCACAAGGAATTCATATAAGATATTGTCATCATTTACAAACAGGGTCAATTATATGAATCAACTCTCATCATTATATCCACTTATTTATAATTCGGTCCTATACAATCTAGGGTTGAAACTATGTATATTACAATACCCACCCCCTTGAAGTAACATTATCCTCAATGTTTTCCTTTCTAGCAACACTATGTGTCGTCATTCTTAAACTATACCTACAATGCTACCTTTCCATGGTTGCTTCCTATCTTGGAAAGTGATGTTTTTGCAAGGTCTTTAGACATCCAAGGTCTTTATCATATATATATATATATATATATATATATATATATAAGGTATGCAATTCAACGCAATACTTATCTGTGTGAATATATATCTACTCCACATGGCTTCCACAAGTTAGATTTAGCTCATTGTCTTCTCTAACACACCAAGATATATATTTCCTTCTTGATCCCATCTAGTATCTAACATGAATCTCTCATCACATATTCATTAATGTAGAGTTCTACACTAATTGTGTGAGTAAAAACTTTTGACTAATTTTCATTAAGCCAAACACAACCTTATATAGTTTTACATCAAGAAAAATAACTCAACAAACTTGGAGAAAACTGCTCAACAAGATCCTAATAAATAACAACCAAAAATAATAATAGATCTAGTTGAAGAGGATATTTCAACTAGACATTAGAGTAGGAAACTAAGAAGCATTGCCACAATAATAATATCCTATGTGCACACACAACACAAATATACAAAGTACTAAATTTTTTAATAATATGTCAAAATCTAGAATCCCTATCATCCATACCAGCAACAGATGCATTGGCCTCCAATGCTTTTAGGAGGGAGGGACAATGTTGTTGCATCTGATGCTAAGAAATCAAACAAGCTAAATTTGATAGCTCACCTTGCTTAGCAACAAGGTAGGAAGTTATTGATCTAGGATGAGTCTAACGAGTCTTTGTGTCAAAAACTTGATCCTAAATGAGTGTATGTTGAAAATATGGAACAATATCTACATGATTACCAAACATGATCTCTTATATGTCTCCAATGTTGATTGATGACGGACGATGTCGAACTAAGTTGTGAACCAACGAGAAGATGCCAACAATTCAAACTTTCAAGTGAGGAGAGAAATTTGTGGTGAAAAACTCTAAAGTTTGTAGATTGTCCTCCTAAGGTGGTGTCTTAAGGCAACTGAGGCCTTGAAAAAACAAAGAAAATGTTTAAGGAGGATGTGTGTAAGAGTCCTTTAAAATTGTTGAATGGACTTGGCACTGCAAATATGAAACAAAATAATTTTGTGGAGAGGGATGTCGACTAAAAGTTAAACAACGCTTTGTAACTTTAGGATCAACTTGATGTGGTAGTTCAAGGGTACTGAGAATAAGATACTTGATGTATCTTTATGTAGTATGTAAGTGTTGTTTAATGTGTTTTATTGGGCCTTCCAATCATATTGATAGGTTTGGCTAAGAAACAAACCACAACTATCCATATCAGCCACATCACGAGTGAATTTGTCTACAAATTTAGGACTAAAAGAAAATAAAACAGTGTGTGTACATGATCCAAGAAGAGGAACCCTAATCCTTCCAACCACGTTCATAAGGATAAGGATGTGATTCCACTTGCTAGTGCAGTTTATCGACTATGGATTTGGCAATCAAATTATCTTATGATCCATTATCAAGGATACAAGAAGTTGAGAAATCATAGGAGAGATGTGCATGTGTGATGAATAGACTATCTCGTTATTTCGAACGAGTGGAGTGTTTTAACAAAGTGAATTTATTGAGTCTCCTTAACTCCTCAAAAACCGTGTCTTCACCAAAAACCTCATTGGGAACATCATCATCTTCCTCATCATGAGGAAACTATATAATCAAAGTTTTCTTATTGAATTTGAAACATTTGGATTTATCATGTACTTGCTTTTTACAATACTAACCAAACTTAGCAAAATAAGGAAAAGAAGAAGAAGAATATTTTGAAAAAGATGATGACCAGTATTAGCAACGAATGCAAGCTTTGAAGGTGCAGATCTAGAAACATTAGAGTATTAATGTTGTTGAATTTGTTTCTACTCTAAAAACTTATCTTCGATCAATTGTGCTTGATTGTAGGTGGAATCAAGGGTGGTGATGTCCACATACTTCAACTCTCAATACAAATGTTCATACAATCCATTTTTAAACCTAAGGACAAGCCTATCAACTGGGTTAGTAATGATGAGAAGAATTTTCAACTGGTCAAACTAGTGGATGTAATCTTTCATAGGCATGTTGGGTCCTTAATGTAAGTGAATCCACTTAACATTCATATCTCATTTGTTCCTACAAGGATAGAACATGAGACTAAGGGCTTCCACAATCCTAGTCCAAGTGGTGATTGGATTTTGATTTGTCGCACATTCTACAACCAATATCTTGGAAAGCACTATAAGCTTCAACTTGGGGAATGAAACTTTCTCATATTTAGGAATTAGATCATATTCAAACCATGTGTACAATTCAAGGATCCAATTTTCAATCACTTCTAGATCACGAGATCCATTGTAAATGGGTGCCTCACATTTTGTGCACCGAGGAGATGAATTGTTGATGGAAATATCATTAACCTTATCAACTAACAAGACAATTATGTTGAAAACTTATTCCACCCTTTTAGGAAGCATAATTATTGACATGGCTCATGTGGGCATCATCGTCTTTGATGCAAGAAAAAAGAACAGGCTACAACAATCCTTAGAAACTTGATTTCTTTGAAAAATAAAATAAAATTACAAAAACAACCTTTCATCAAAGGTTTAAATCCTTCCATAAACCTCTTTAACCTCTTTCTTTTTTCAAAAATCATATATATATATATATATATATAATCTCCTCACATACTAAGTTTTTAAAATTACATGTGATAAAAAAAAAGAAGTTAAAATTCTCAAAAAGATAAAAGATAAAGGCAAGAGAATTTAAAGATCACCTTTAAATACTTTTTTTATACCGACATTGATACAATCCACACATAACCCAACTTAAGTAATAATAAACTGACCTATTTTTTATCGAATCCTCTAAAGATCAAAATGATAAGGTCTTATGCACAAATCCATGTGGAAATTATGACTGTGGTGAACCAAATTCGTTCACAGCACGAGCATCAAAATATTTGGAATAGAATAACGAAATCCATATGGAAAAGTAATATATTAAATATATGTATATGATAAATTAGAATGAATATGAGATAGTATTAAATATTAATATTCAATCATTATATAGTTATATGTATATTTGTGTTCATAATATTTCCTTTCCCTTTTGAAATGTTTTGTCCTCAAACCATAGTGATGGAAGGGTTGGACATCTTTTTCTTTGGCTTGTAATGTTGTAGCATCATTCTCTATTCTTTCATAGTTGATTATGCGATACGATATGAACTTTTGAGTGTTGAGCAAAATTTCCAAACCATAAAAGGATCGGACCATCCTAATTCAATCCTTTGCATAACGTTTTTGTTCCATGGTGAACTGATATCATGAGAGTTAATTGTCTATATCAATATTTTTCGGACAATACTTTAGTTATTATTTTCCTAAGTGATATTGATACTCTGGTTATTTAAGATATCTACTTTTATGATTTGGATGTCAATAAGGAGTTCTTATAACATTATTTTCCCTTGTCCTGCTTGTAGTGTTTTCTTGGTTTAATTTTGTTATATGATTTTCTTCATGCATTGATGTTGTTTGGTTAATTGATGAACTTTTATTAGTACATACACTTGGATCCAACATCCATATATTTCTTTTATTCAACTGGATTGACATCTTCTTGAGCTGTGATGTGAATTGGGTCATAGCACAAGCATCAAAATATTTGGAATACAGTAACGAAATCCATATGAACAAGTAATATAGTAAACAAATGTATATGAGAAATTATACTGAATATCAAATAGTATTAATTATTATTATTTAATAATTATCTATTTATATGTATATTTGTGTTCATAACAATGACCAACAAAGGAAAGTTGTTCATTTATTATTTTTGTTTTCACGTGTGGGAGGCTCCAATCAACTTGGCTTCTTCACAACAAATTCCAGTGACCAACAAGTAATCCTTTTTTGTGATCAATAACCACTTTGGCTACAGAGTTTTTAAGACTCTGTCAATCAAATGTACATACATAGATGGCCATGGATAAGCTCCCTTGATGGTGTCACCATGTCAACGATTAGACCGAAGACAACCTAAAGGCTTCATGTTGTCTCCACTAAAATTTAGATGATGAGGGAAAACTAACAATAATCATGCGGTTTTAATCACCCCCCAACCCATTTGACCACTTGTTTTTCTTTCAAACCGACAAACTACATCCAGTTTTCTTCTGGGTTTTGTCGTTGGAAGGAGGGCGACCTTGCATAGCATTTGAGTTTGGATAAACATAGCATAGATCTACAACAATATTGCATAGTCGGTCATACCATTTGTGCAGTTGATCCTATCTTTTGTTCATTTCATATTTCAATAAATAATTTAATTTTTTGGCATTTAACGAACTAATTTTCTAACTTCGACGAATCATTGATATCAACAATGGATTTGTTGTAGAAACTGCAAATGTAAAGGCTATATCTAGCCACCTACTTATAGTTTAGATCAGTTCGTATTTATTTTTATATAATTGGATGGACACCGTGTTGTTGTCTTGCAAGCAACTTTCTAAGTTTTAAGATTCTAAAAATAATAATAGACACAAAATTCTCACAAGCCCATATGTCATTGTGAAGTTTGAGCAAAGCTCTCTTTATTTCTATTAGGGTCCTAACCCGCACATAGGTAGAACAATATATTCAGATGTAATAAAGGTCAATATTAATAAGGCCTTTCAATAAAATAGAATAAGGCGATGTAAGAAGACCTAATAGAAGCTTCCGCTTCTAGAAGGATCTTCTTCTAGATGCTTCTTTTTAGTATAAATAGGAGTCGAGGGTATGAGAACCCTAGCTTGGATATTATTGTAATAGAGCTCTTCTCAACTGGAGGTTGCCCCCT
>WSFP011408751.1:0-24992 GCA_009831015.1 Picea engelmannii
GTTACAAGGAGGAGCTAGACTAGAAATCATCATTAGAACCTCCATTCCAGATAACTTTGAGCATTGGAAAGTATTCAAAGATGATTCCCAAATTATAAGATTCATGAAAAACCTTCAAGAGTTTGTGGAATATAAGATAGATTGGAGAGAAGAAGGGAAGGACTATACTGAAGAATTCAAACATAATAAGTTTCCCTCTAGTCGTGTCCCACTAGAAAAGTATTTTAACAACCATGACATGTATAATTAAAATAAATAAGTGATCAAGCCTAATGAATATATTGAAATAAATATAATATATGTTGCAATCATGAAGCTCACAAATATAGGTAAAATCACTTCCGGTGAAGAAAGAAGAGAGATTGAAAATATAACTAGAAAACATAGGGATATCTTCACCTGGTCATATGATGATTTAAAGACTTACAAGGAGAGACATAATACAACATACTATTCCATTAAAAAATTATGCCATGCCTTTTAGAAAAAATCTAAGAAAAATAGACCCTAAGTTGGCACTTCTTATTCAAAAAGAATTACAAAAGATGATTGAAACCGAGATCATCACTCCCACAAGACATTCAACCTGGGTAGCCAATCTTGTAGTGGCCAGAAAGAAAAATGAGGAGATTAGGCTTTGTGTTGACTTTATGAACCTAAATGCATTATCAAAGAAGGAAAATTGTCTATTTACCAACATGGAATATTTGCTACAAATGATTTTGAGATTAGGAATGATGTCCATGTTAGATGGACTCTCATGCTATAACCAAGTGTGGGTAAACAAGGATGATCAACACAAGAATGCATTCACCACACCTCGGGGAACCTTCTAATATATTGGAATGCATTTTGGCTTACTTAATGTGGATTCTACATTTCAAAGGGCAATGTATTATGCATTTAGAGATCTCATGGGTAAGATAATCGAAATTTATCAAGATGATCTCATCATGTTTCCAAAGTAAAGAGAATCCCATGCTAAACAACTTAATCAAGTGTTCGAGCAATTCCACGAGTATGGGATATTGTTGAATCCTAAGAAATCCATATTCCAAGTTTGTGAGGGAAATCTCCTCAGACACATAGTTTCAAAGGACAAGGAAAAGGTTGACCCTAAAAGGATCGAAGGCATCAAGCAAATCCCTTCACCCAAGAATAAGAAAGTACTTCAATAATTCTTCGGTAAAATAAATACCATTCAAAGATTTATTCCTAACTTTACTGAGATCATGAAGCCCATATCTCAGTTGCTTAAGAAGGATATAGAATTTAAATTAGATGGGATGATGAAGGTAAGAAATCCTTCGAAACAATAAAGGAAGCTATTGTGAAATCCCCAGTGCTAGTGAACCCTAACTATTCAAATTATTTCCAAATATTCTCACTGTAACATCTAGTTCCACTGATCACAATTTCATAACAATGTTTATTCTTTGAGGACACTTGCATGCAAGTGATCCAATTAAAACATGGTACATTATGATTATATGCTATGGTTTATGAGTTTATGCTATGATTGAATATTGAAATTTGATATGTAATAATATTGATGTACAACATTGAAATGTATTATGAAGAGGTTTCTTGAGTGTGCAGGAAACATGTTATGATGAGGATGTTGATGGCATCGACAAACTTCCTTGGAGTCCAGATTGAGTCAGGGAGTTGACTATTGACTTTGGTTATGAGTACTTGATTTATTATGCATGTGTTGTATAATGATTTTAGTTATGGATTTCATGTATAGGAGTTATTGATATTATCTTTGTTAGTGGATGCAGGCATGGTGACGCTTGATAATCCGACTCACATATGGAGTAAAGGGGTCATACATAGATATCAGATGGATGAGGGAGAGGTGTGGCAGTGTCCCTGTCAGAGCCTACTAGCACTCCTGCCATGATCTAAAATCAATTTTAATGGCTACCTTGTTCCTGAGAGGTTCACGATGTTGTGAGGGAAGACTGAGACAGTCACTCACGAGCATTTCTGAGGGGCGTGCAATAAGGTGGATTCATTACTACTCATAAAGCCCTTAATCTCACACAAGGTTGACAAGTGGAGTATTGACTCCAAGTGTCAAACAACTTCCAATCTAAGTCAAATGGTGAGTGGAACCCTTGGAGCACATAGGTGCATCTTGAAGGGCATGTCGCATGAATAAATTAATGAGCTAATAGAAATCTAGAAGACCTTAGAAAACAAAACGAATACTTAGAATTGAGTAGAAGAGAAATTAAATTATATTAAAAATTATAAACTGGAAATATAATTTAATCAATGTCTAAAATTGTTATTCCTAATGAAATTTTATAGAAATTGGTTTAAGGGAGATTAGGCTAAATAAAATCTAGAGAAGAAAGAATAAAATTTAAGGCATGTGCATAATCTGTGCATGAAATTAATAAAATAAAAAAATAATTAAAATAAATCAATTCATGAGAGAATGGGTTGTCAACATAGAGTTATTATCCTAAGTCAATCAAACTCTAAATCCTAACTAAGAGAAGAGTCATAATCAAACTCCAACTTTAAATTAGTTAGGGGACACAACAAAAGAGAAATTGGGGAACTTAGGGACAACTAAGAGAAAATCTAGGAAGTAATTGAGGAGTGAGGGAAAATGCATAATTTATTTAATTAAAAGAAATTTAAACATGTGCAACTTGGGGAGAATGTGACATGTGTTGGGGGTGAATAATCCCTAATTCAATTATTAAAAATTATTTAATTGTGCATGAATTGACAAGTGTCAAGGGGAAACTTATTATAAAAAGAAGGAGAGGAAGGAGGAAATTACCATATTGTCGGATGAATGAAACGTTGTTAAAATTTATATTGACTGAGTTTACTTGTGTGAGTTGGGCTACAAGCTTGTGCAAGAGGTGGAAGCCTCTCCTTGTGAGGGAAAGCTTGAGCTATGTGTTCTGAAATTCTGTGTGTGACCCCTTTGCATCTCAAGGGGATAAGGGGAAAGAAGAGTACCCCTAGGGTTGGCTGGGAGGTACCAACAAAGTCCTTGGATTAGAAGGCGAAAGCAAGGAGGGCATGCACAAGTCTTGAAGTTGAAGAGTATCTTCTATATTATCACTCTCTGGGTTATGGTATTTGAATTCTATTAATATTTTGTTAAATTTCAATTTCAATTGTAAAATGAATATGTATGGAAGCATGTTGAGCTTTGTGATGTAATAACTCTGGTTATGAGTTCATCTTGTAAATTTTAACTCTGGATTTTCAAAAGATCTTGAAAGTCGTCATTCTGAAGATTTATCCTCTATTGTAATTGTATAAATTGGTGGGTACGATCTATAAATATTTTATTCATATAGGGTCTTGTACTAAGGAAATTGGATGGAAATTTTGTTTTGAAACTGTATATATGGGGATTGAGAATTATGTTGAAGGTTATGAAATTAGGAGAAAATAGATTTTGTCCAATACCTCCGTGCACATATTTTTATTTCCATTGCATTCAGGTTTATGACATTGCATAGAATATAACCATGTTCAACGATTGGGTGAGATGTACGCTGACTTAATCTCTATGTATTCGATTTGAGTTTGTGATTGGCAATGGTGGAATGTATGGTAAGTAGTGGTATTATAAATATGATATAGATATTTCAATTTCTGAACCTTGTAGTTGGAAACACTAATCCGGTCGAAGGATGATAACCTCTATGATTGCTGCTCAAAATTTTGGGTCAAAGGAATGGATTGGGGATCTTCAAAATTTAAATGGGGTTTGCAGTATGGTTGTCGCACCATTCAAATAAATCTCAACATCTCAATATGTCCACACCCCACCTTCTCGAACACTTCAACTTTTTAAATTATTAATTTCCCACAAGAAACGCATGTAAGTGATACACTACATTTCCGTATTTAATTTTGTCTTGTTCATGCCTGACCTGTTGCGGGCTTGATGGAAGCACCTTTTAAGAGGAAATCAGAACTCTATAACCAAGGTATATCAATCATGTGCTCATAGAAAACTGAGAGATATCGACTCCTTTCTCTTTGCAGGATATCTGTTGGAATATTAGTAGTAAATTCCTGTAAGGAATTTCTTATAGGAGAAGAGTATACATTATAAATATATGCTTCCCTATCTGCCTTTGTTCACTACACTTACGCTTGACTAATAGTTCAGTTAAGTAACGTCTAGAATTCTTGAACGTTGTCTCTACTCATCCTTGCTTCGACACATTACCTCACTAGAAAATGACATATGTTGACTATCGAGATATTGTTAATATCCTCTTGTCATGTGCTAGCGCGTTGTGCTTTAAGTCGATCCGTGTCCACTCTCTTGGTGTTTATTGTTACCACAATAACATAGCTTGTGTCTTAACCTATGTTTGGAAGTCTAGCTTTGTGTCCATGATCAGAATTGATATACATTCTTCTAGTTAATCGCAGATGCCAATCATAGGCATAGATTGTCCTGAATTTTAGTGGTTTGAAGTGTTTCAACATGCGCGTCATTGTTGATTTTAGTGGGTGTTATTAAGTGGCACTCGATTTTAATCATCCGCTAGTTACCATCTTGGTTCAATGTTTGTTGTTCTTTCTTGATGTTATGTATCTCGTTACACGTTTTTCCACCGATTTCTCGCTATACTTCGTCATCAATTAATGGTGATTCGTATCACTTAGAACCTTTATTTTTGACATGACCAAGTAGTATGTTTATCTAAATTTCACTAGTCAAAATTCATGAGTAATCTTAAAATAATTCTGAGTCTCTTTACAAATTTAGAATGTAGATGTAAAGCCATAAATTATAGTAGTGTATATTGTTATGGTTTTAATTTTTTAATTTCACTACAACTTAAGTGTACTCATTGTATTGTAAATGAACTAATACTAACCGCATGAAATAAATGTAATCCATAATCGTAATTTTTCTATAGGATCAAATAAATTGTTCATTGGGATAATTTGATGATATCCACTTCTCAAATCCAACTTAGTAAAATACTTAGCATATTTCAATTGATCAAGAAAATCATCAATTCTAGGAAGAGGATAGTGATTCTTTACTGTAATCTTGTTCAAGGCTCTGAAATATACACACATACGCCATGTACCATCTTTCTTTGGCACTAAAACAATTGGTGACCCATGTGGTGATGTTCTTGGCATGATAACCCTTTTGTCATACAACTCTTGGAATTTTTTTTTAATTTAAACATTCTCCGTGACTGACATCCTGTACATACCAATGTTTGGAAGAGGACAATCTTGTTGCAATTGTATCTCATGTTGGATACCCATTTTTGGAGGCAATCCTTTTGGTTCTTGAAACATGGCATCATATTGGTTAACAACCTCATATAAATCAGATTTCAACTTTGCATCACAACTTTGGAAAGCTTCCTTTTCAACATTGTCTTTGGGTTTGATCATCAAGAGGATGATTTTCTTACTAGCATTGACTAATCTCTTCATTTGTCTAGCATTTACAAGTGACATATTCAACTTCTTTGTATGTGCTCTAACAATGTACTCAACTCCATTTTTAAACAAATGATATTTGTTCTCGTGACGATGAAAGATGGCTCTCCTATCATATAAATATGGGATTCCCAACAAAATACCATAAATATCCAATGGAATAACATCAAGCTCTACCTCATCTATAAAGTTTGCAGTGATTGCAAATCTAAGTTTACACCTTCTTTTCGCATGCAATTTGGCATTGTCATATATCCATCCTAGAGGGTATGGTTTAGGATGTGAAGTAGTTTCCAATTTTAATTTCTTGACAGTGTCTTTAGATATGAGGTTTGTTTGAGATCCAATATCAAAAAGAGTATCTATCTTGGTATGCTTTGAAATAACCCTCATGTGGAAAATATCTATTCTTTCTTTTTCATGTTGAGTTTCATTGAGGCTACTACTACTTGAAGAACTACCACTTGCAATAGAATCCTTACCTTGAAAACCCATGGTTGTATTTTTTGTTTCATCTCCTGAATCAGAACCTAAATCTTGTTGTGTAGTTGCAATAGTCTTTGGTTTCCCCTTATGGCTGAAATTTTTGGGTCTCATTTCAGGATGAAGTTTCCAACAATGGTCTTCATCATGGACATATTTTGAACAATGTTTACATGAGAGTTTCTCTCCCTCTTTCTTGACTGAATCATCCTTTCTTCCATTCCTCCCTCTTGCTTCTAAATGAGTTGTCTGTACACAAACTTTATCAAGTTTTGTAGGGTTAAACATAAGTATTGTGTGCCTCAAATAGCTATGCAATCCTCCAATGTATTTGAGTAAATCTTCTTGAGAAGATAAATCTATACCCAAAATCAAATCTCTTCTTCTAAATTCTTGAGTGTAGCTTTGCACACTTTTCCCTTTATCTTGTCTAAAAATTTTCCAATCCATAATAGCTTTTTGCATGTATGCTAATGGATAAAATTGTCTTTTAAGTGCAACAATAAAATCATTAAGGACAAAAATTTACCATGTTTCTTCATGTCCTCTTGAGTTTTGGCTTCCCACCAAATGAGTGATGCCATTTCCAATATAAGAGAAGCAAGTTGAATCTTAGTTTCATCATCTTTGATTCTTTGTATCCTACAATACACTTCAATCTGATGAATCCAGTTATCCAATTTCTCAGCATTTACCTCTCCATTGTACATAGGAAATTCAAACTCAATATCAAGCTTAAGCAAAGGAGTTTGTGGAGAAATTTTACCATGTTCTTTTGGATAATTTGGAGGCGGTTGTGAAATGGTAGAAGAAGTGGAATATGGAGGTGAAGGGGGTGGAGTATCACCATTCCCTCCATTTCCTTTTGGAGTTTTATCACCACCATCTTCATTACCCTTTGGAGGATTTGAGATTTCACCTTGCAACCTTGCATTCCTTTCTTCAAATAAAACTTTCACCATTTATGTCATATCATAGAAAGTTTTTCTGAAAGTTTCATCTTCTGAAGTAAGAGTTTCATGACTCTCCTCATGATCCATACTTGGTGAATATATCTTTGAAGCTTGAGGTGATTGTGTAGTTCTCCGTCTTGAAAGTTGAGAACTTGGATCTACAAGTTGACCTTCTCCTCTTGTGAGCTTCAACCTTGTAAGCATCACAAAACAAACACTTGCAAACAATCAAACTTTCAAAAACCTATGCTCTGATACCAACTTGATCTGAAAATGAAAAGGCTTGTGTATTTTAAAATTGCAAGTGTAAATTATATGTGCTTGGGAAATAGGATCAAGTTGCAAACACATAAAACTTAATGAGTTTTTACTTAAACATGAGCAGCATAAACAGACATAACAACCATCAAGATCCGTCACATGTTATTGACTTGAGTTCATTGTAGGTATCATATGTGAGTGTTCTCACAGCGGAGCCAATCCGCATAGTGGACCATCACACTCGACAACTACGACGTTGAATAGTCGATAAGGTCAAGGTCTAGTGGGTCAGTTATAGTCCACATTATGTTATTTGGGAGGACGCATATGATATGCGTCAACGATTTCCTTATTTATTTTGATAGTTTGATATATAGATTAGTAGTAGCTATATTTATTGGTTTTATTGTTAGATTGTACGAACTTTGGGATGAAGTTTAAAACAATAAGGGGTGTATGTAACATCCAGTTCCACTGATCACATTTTCATAACACTGTTTATTGTTTTAGGACATTTGCATGCAAGTGATCCAGTTAAAACATGGTACATTATGATTATATGCTCTGGTTTATGCTATGATTGAATATTGAAATTTGATATGTAATAATATTAATGTATAGCATTGAAAAGTATTATGCTAAGGTTTCTCGAGTGTGCAGGGAACGTTTTATGATGAGGATGTTGATGGAATCGACAGACTTCTTTGGACTCCGGATTGAGTCGGGAAGTGGACTATTGACTTTGGTTATGAGTATTTGATTTATTATGCATGTGTTGTATAATGATTTCAGTTATGGATTTCATGTATAGGAGTTATTGATATTATCTTTGTCAGTGGATGTAGGCATGGTTATTCTTGCTAATCTGACTCATGTATGGAGTAAATGGGTCATACACATATATTAGATGAGGGAGAGGTGTGGCAATGTCCCTGTCACAACCTACTAGCACTCTCGTCGTGACATGAACTGAAAGTTAACGAATACCTTGTTCTTGATAGGTTCACGATGTCGTGAGGGAAGACAGAGACAATTACTCATGATGATTTATGAGGGGCACACAATAAGGTAGATTCCTTATTCCTTAGAAATCCCTTAGTTTAACATAAGGTCAACAAGTGGAGTATTGACTCCAAGCATCAAACAACTTCCAAACTAAGTCAAATTGTGAGTGGCACCCTTGGAGCACGGAGGTGCATCTTGAAGGGCACGTCGCATGAATAAATTAATGAGCTAATAGAAATCTAGAAGACCTTAGAAAACTAAAGGAATACTTAGAATTGAATAGAGGAGAAATTAAATTATATTAAAAATTATAAAATGGAAATATAATTTAATCAAAGTCTAAAATTGTTATGCCTAATGAAATTTTATAGAAATGGGTCTAAGGGAGATTAGGCTAAATAAAATCTAGAGAAGGAAGAATAAAATTTAAGGCATGTGCACAATGTGTTCATGAAATTAATAAAAATACTTTTTAATTAAAGTAAATCAATTCATGAGAGAATGGGTTGTCAACATAGAGTTAGTGTCCGAAGTCAATCAAACTCTAAATCCTAACTAAGAGAAGAGTCATAATCAAAATCCATCTGTAAATTAGTTAGGGGACACAATAAAAGAGAAATCAGGGAACTAAGGGACAACTAAGAGAAAATCTAGAAACTAATTGAGGAGTGTGAGGGAAAATGCACAATTTATTTAATTAAAATAAAGTTAAACATGTGCAACTTGGGTAGAATGTGACATGTGTTGGGGGTGAATAATCCCTAATTTAATTATTAAAAATTATGTAATTGTGCATGAATTGACAAGTGTCAAGTGGAAAATTATTATAAAAATAATGAGAGGAAGGAGGAAACTACCCTATTGTTGGATGAATGAAATGTTGTTAAAATTTCTATTGACTGAGTTTACTTGTGTGAGTTGGGATGCAAGCTTGTGAAAGAGGTGGAAGCCTCTCCTTGCAAGGGCAAGCTTGAGCTATTTATTTTGAAATTCTGTGTCTGACCCCTTTGCAGCTCGAGGGGCTAAGGAAAAAGAAGAGTACCCCTAGCGTTGGCTGGGAAGTATCAGTGAAGTCCTTGGATTAGAAGATGGAAGAAAGGAGGGCGTGCGAAAGTCTTGAAGTTGAAGATTATCTTCGATAGTATCACTCTCTAAGTTACGATATTTGAATTGTATAAATATTTTGTTAAATGTAAATTTCAATTGTAAAATGAATATGTATGGAAACATGTTGAGCTTTGTGACGTAATAACTCTGGTTATGAGTTCATCTTGTAAATTTTAACTCTGGTTTTTCAAAATATCTTGAAATTTGTCATTCTAAAGATTTATCCTCTATTGTAATTTTATAAATTGGTGGGTACGATCTATACATATTGTATTCATATAGGGTCTTGTACTAAGGAAATTGGATGGAAATTTTGTTTTGAAACTGTCAATATGGGGATTGAGAATTATCTTGAAGGTTATGAAATTAGGAGAAAATAGATTTTGTCCAATACCTCCATGTACATATTTTTATTTCCATTGCATTCAAGTTTATGACATTGTATAGAATATAACCTTGTTCGGCGATTGGGTGAGATGTGTGGTGACTTAATCTTTGTGTATTTGATTTGAGTTTGTTATTGAGAATGGTGGAATGTATGGTAAGTAGTGGCATTATAAATATGATATAGAGATTTCAATTTATGAACCTTGTAGTTGGAGACACTAATCCAACCAAAGGATGATAACCTCTTTGATTACTACTCAAAATTTTGTATCGAAGTACTGGATTGAGGATCTTCGAAAGTTAAATGGGGTTTGCAGTATGGTTGTCAAACCATTCAAATAAATCTCAATGTCTCATGACATCCACACCCCACCTTCTCGAACACTTCAACTTTTTAAATTATTAATTTCCCACAAGCAACACCTGTAAGTGATATACTACATTTCTGGAATTTAATTTTGGCTTGTTCAGTCCTGACCTGTTGTAGGATTGATGGAAGCACCTTTTAAGAGGAAATAAAAACTCTATAACCAAGGTATATCGATCATGTGCTCATAGAAAAATGAGAGATAACGACTCCTTTCTCTTTGCAGGATATCCATTGGAAGATTAGTAGTAAATTCTTGTAAGGAATTTCTTATAGGAGAAGAGTATACATTAGAAAAAACTACTTCCTATCTGCCTCTGTTGTTAAGTGCACCACCTAATAGTTGGGTCGAAATGTCTTACTAAACTTTGATTTTTCCACCTCCTGAAATGTAGATCTTGTTATCTCTTATTTGAAACCTGGATAATACCACAAAAATGCAGAGTGCAGTTCAAACGTATTGGAGGGCCAATTTAACCTACGGGTCTTTTGATCAAGCTACTTGTGCGACCCGTGACTTGAAGTAGGCTATTGTCCCTTCCTGGAGTTCTTTTTAAAAAAACTTAGGATAGCATTTCCTTAGTATTTCACGCTTTATATCTCCTCTTTTGTTCAGTACACTTACGCTTGATTGACAATTCAGTTAAGTAACATCTAGAATTCTTGAACAATGTCTCTACTCATCCTTGCTTCAACACATTACCTCATTAGCAAATGACATATGTTGACTATCGAGCTCTTGTTAATATCCTCCTATCCTATGTTGGCACGTTGTGCTTTAAGTCGATCTGTGGCCACTCTCTTGGTGTTTATTGTTACCACAGTTACACAACTTGTGTTCTAACCCATGTTTGGAAGTCTATCTTCATGTCCATGGTCGGAATTAATACACATTCTTCTAGTTAATCGTAGACAAAGACTATCCTGAATTTTAGTGGGTTGAAGTGTTTCAACCTGCATGCCCTTGTGTTGATTTTAGTGGGTGTTTATTAAGTGGCACTCGATTTTAATCATTCACTAGTTACCAGCTTGGTTCAACATTTGTTGTCCTCTCTTGATTTTATGTATATCATTACATGTTTTTCCACCGATTGCTCGCTATACTTCGTCTTTAATTAATGGTGATTTGTAGCACTTAGAACCTTTATTTTTGACATGACCAAGTACTATGTTTATCTAACTTGCATTGGCCAGAATTTGTGAGTAATCTTAAAATCATTCTAAGTCTCCTTACAAATTTAGAATATAGATGCAAAACCGTAAATTATAGTAGTGTATATTGTTATGGTTTTAATTTTTAATTTCACTACAAATTGGGTGTACTCATTGTATTGTAAATGAACTAATACTAACCACATGAAATAAGTGTAATCCATAATCATAATTTGTCTATATAGGATTATCTAAATTGGTCATTAGGATAACTACTATAATATTTAAGAAATATATTATTTCTAGTATAACTTCCTAATGTTAAGTCAAATAGAAATTATGGGCTTATGATCTTGTTAAATTAATTACTATGCCTAATTAATTTAGAAACTTAGATTTGATGGGATATGCATATTTGTTTCTTGTATAGACTAGAGAACTTACTAAGAGGATATTGACGAGGGTTATTAAATCTCCAAAAGTGATAGAACCCAATTTAGATGTTTGCTAAAGATGTATTTAATGGCATGCTTTTGTGAGTTAACAATGGAGATCCTCGTGAATACATATATCCTAGCACGACTAAATTATTGAGGATTAATATGAAGATCATCACTTGTGACATAATGAGTAATTATACTAATCCATGGAAGTAGTTATAACTTAACGTGATTAAATGAAGCATTGCGTCTAGACAAATAAAATTAGAGACATATTTAGTTATGGTGATATCACTTATAACCGACACAACTGATACAAGTAGAGTTGGTGCACAAGTTGTTAAATCTCATAGTAGAGTAGTCCAAAATAAGTGTGCATCTACCCCTGTGGTGAATTTAGGAAATTCTTAATTCTAGTGTCAATCCTCGATATTATTGATGAAAATCGTCATTAGAATTTGACCTTTTAAATTGTTACATGATAAGATATCAATATTAATCAAATTTGAAATTTTGTACATGCATGCTCATAATTGTTTTAATTACTAGAGGGTTGTTACACACATTTGCTTCTGAAGACACTATAGCAGGTGTATTTCTTCAAAAGAATGATCAAGGCGAAGAGAAACCCATAGATTTTAGGAGAAAACCCCTTAAGGATGTGGAGCTGAAATATGCCATCATAGAAAAGAAAGCATATGTGCTTGTAAAGTATTTAAACCACTTCAAGGCATATGTTGGATACTCTAAAGTAGTAGCATGTGTTCCCCACTTAGTGGTGAAAATATATTAGCTCAACAAGATTACTTAGGAGTTAGAGGTAAGTGGGTGGCAAAGATTCAAGAATATGGCTTAGAAATCAGACCAACCAATTTAATAAAGGGGAAAGGGTTAGCCCAAACGATAACAGAAGGAAATAAAACCACTCTTGATGTGAAAGGAGATAATTGCCTTATGATCTCCACAACATTAGATAAATTAGTACAATGTGAATGGCATGCTAATATAATTTACTATCTTAAGAACCTTACATGTCTCAATCACCTGGTATATCACAAGAGAAGAGATTTGAGACTAAGAGCCTCTATTTTTGTTTTGTTTATTAAGGCCTAGGAAGAAAGAATCTCGATGAATTAATCCTCAAATGCTTAGACCCCGAAGAATATAAGGGATTAATGGACAAATTTCATAAGGGGATATGTGGTGGAAATTATGCAACAAGGACAACAACACACATAAAATTATAAGGGTTGGATACTATTGACCCACCATATTCACTATTGTCCATAAGTTTGTGATATCCTGTCATTCTTGTTAGCTTTTCATGTGTAGACAAAAGTTAACCACTTTACCCTTATGATTGGTCATAGTAGAAGCTCCCTTCCAACAATGGGGCCTTGACTTCATATGTGAGTTCAAAGATAAATCTAGCATTGGTCATCAATGGTTCCTCACAACTACCGATTACTTCACTATATGGGTTGAATCCATACCAACTAAGAGGGTGACCAATAAGGAAGTGAAGAAATTCCTTGAAAATAAAATCATCACTAGATTTGGGGTACCAACAAAGATTATAACCAACACTTCCAAAGCCTTTAGTTCCATGAAATTGTCTAGATTTTTCTTTGATTATGGAATTATCATCTCCCTCTCCTCCAACTACTATCCTCAAGAAAATGGTCTTACATAATCTAGTAATAAAAATTTGATGACCATTATTAAAAGGGTGGTGGGGGGTAATAAGAAAAGTTGGAGTAGAAAAATTAAGCATGCATTATGGCTAGATAAGATAACTAAGAAGGAATCAATTGGAAAGATCCCATTTCAAATAGATTATTGGATGGAAGTCACATTGCCAATTCACTTAAAGATATTGGTGTATCATATTTTGCAGTAGTTCTCCTCCAATAAGGATGTGGTTAAAAAACAAATCAACCAACTAATCAAACTTTATGAAAATAGAAGGAAAGCATGTGATCGCTTAGCTAGGAATCAAGAAAAGATCAAAGTCAAATTCGACAAAAAGGCTCCCCCAAGGACTTTTCAAAGGGGTGACCTCGTTCTTATGTGGAATAAAATAATTGAAAAAGAAAGTAAACATGACTAGTTCGTAAATTTATGGTTGGGTCCCTATAAAATCAATAATACTATAAGTGATAATTCTTTTATCTCAGTCACTTGGATGGTGAGAAACTGCCTTTGCTTATGAATGGGCACATTTTAAAATAGTTCTTCAAATATGACATCTCATTCTGTAGGGAAACCTTGTAAATTAGATTATAATGATTAAACTCTTGAGCATGAGCATTAGATTTACTCTATGTGCATTTCATTTTTTTTATTTACTCATTTGAATGTGTTGATGAAGTAGTTGGTGCTCTCATTGTTATAATTTATTGTTGTGCATTGTAATATTTCTAACTAGTATCCTTGTACTTCCCTAATTTGATTTATTATTATATGGGAAGATGCAAGGCGCTTGTGTCTTCATCCATGTCCAATATCTAATCCTTATCTAGTAAGAGTGCTTTAGATTAACAGGTTTTGTAGATTTTAGAATTCTCATGCACTCTCACGTAGAGTACATGTCCCTAAGTTGGAACAAGTTGTTACTCCTTAGTTTCACATAAGGAGTACCACATTTTTTTTCCAAATTTGTCCTAGCATTTGAGTTGATCTCATGCATGATGTGAGATGATGTATGAGCCTAGGGTTCCATGATCATTTGTGCCATCACAAGGATTTGTATTATGTATCATGATGAGCCAAATTTGTGACCATGTGTCTTATGTATTAATACTAAACCATGCTTAGTGATCTCTGTAAAGAATTTTTGCATCTGGGGGGATTCTCTAGACCCATGTGGTTTGTCATGACTCGACTTATTAGTCCCAATTTCAAGATAGTCATTGCCCTTATAGCTTGTACTAACCATCTCTTAGAGGTGATTTATGGTTGAGGTGGGTGTACGGGGATCTCTGAGTGGATATATCAGGACACATGATTTAGGAAATCCTTGATATTCTTCACTTTACCATTATCTAAAAGTTGTGCTAATGTATTATAAAGGTTATCATACCTAGAAGCACACTTCCCATTTAGCCTGAGCATCGATATATTTATATATTATCACACTTTGGCCTAAATGATTGTCTACCTAGCACTTTTTGGTCTTATGACATGTGTTTGGCATTTGAGATAATGTAAAAACACTTGATGAGGGGCCTATACATATTTTTATGCAGTTGGATCTTGGAGGGCCCCTCTCTTTGATGCCTTGAGCATTTTTATAGTTTTCCATGCATGGGGGATTTTCATATGATTCCACATCATCCTTCATGGAGAACTCCACCATATTTCACATATTTTGAGGCACATGTCACTTTGTTTGAGGAGTTGTCCACCTTGGATAACATATTATTAGACCATTAGAGATTTTCCTTGGCACATGGGAGTGGTTTGAACTTCCCTTGACCTAAAGGAGGTTATTCACATGGATATTGAAGGTATTTACATATTTAAGAACTCACCACATGATTGTTGGAGCTATTCTTGGATGATCCATCCACTTTGGAAGCCCCCACGTGCCACACATGTGGGCTCAAGGGCCACTTCTCCAAGCCATTTTCTCATTTGATGGATAAATATTAATTTGAGGAGGTGGTTGAGATTGTTACTATTCTTTGAGAAGGAACATTACCCCACCCCCCCCCCCTTGACTCTTCTTCTTCCTATTTTTGGTGGGGCATCCTTTGTCTTTGAAGATGCTTATACATGTGGCAGAACCACCTCATTTGTTTATGTGTTTTTTACCTTATCCTCATATTTAGTTGTGGATAAGAGTTGTTTATGATATCCTAGGATAAATCTGATGAGAAAATAGTATTGTAATAAGAGGGTTGTTGAGCCTCCTCTCTATATAAGAGCCTTCCCATCATATAATTTTTTTTTGTTGATTGGAATATTTTAGAACACTTTTGTTGAATATCTAGCATTGCAACAAATTGGTGTTTGTTTAAGGCCTTCTCTCTTGGCTATTATGTTGTGATTTCAAGGTTGGATGTGAATTTCAAGACTCCTACATAGACAAGATTAGTGAAATTGATCCATTGGAAAGGTAAACCCTACCACTTGAAAGCGGCACTGCATGTGAGGTAACTCCTCCTTTGTTCTCCTTTATTAATTTACTAGTTTATAATTAGTACTTGCTTTATATATCCTCTAGGAATTCTTACAAATCTATTAGTTTCAAATTCTAGGTTAAAGACGATTTTTCTAGTTGAAGGTGGATCCATATTGACCCCTTCCTTATACGGTTTTGGTCTTTTATTTTCAGCAATATTAGAGAGAAGGCTATTAAGTCTTTCATAGCCTAGGCTCCTTTTTATAATCCTTAAGAAAATATTCCATTTAGAAGAAATACTCTTCTTGACCCCATTAGCCATGGGATTTAACACTAGTCTCTCCCATCAATCACCAAATGTTATAAAATCCAAAATCCCCTTTTCTTTTATTTTGTTTTTCTCAAAATATAAAGCTAGTTTAATGAAGATCATTGGATTATATTTCATTTCAAGTCTAGTTTCTTTAAATTCAAGTATATTTACATTCTAGACTTGTTTATTTCAATCATGGTTTATTTTGAAGTTCTTATCTTGAAAAACCTACTTAAAGTTTTATGCCCCGATCTTGCATTTCAAGTTTTATCTTATTTTGGGATATTAAGGAAAATCTTAAAATTGAGCTAAATTCAAGTATATTTACATTCTAGACTTGTTTATTTCAATCATGGTTTATTTTGAAGTTCTTATCTTGAAAAAMCTACTTAAAGTTTTATGCCCCGATCTTGCATTTCAAGTTTTATCTTATTTTGGGATATTAAGGAAAATCTTAAAATTGAGCTTTGATCACTTAAATATGATTTTACATACATCTTCAAGTCTAGTTTTATTTCATTACATAAGATCTTACTTTAAACTTGATTCACTATTGCAATCTAGAGTTGTTTCAAGATTATATTTAAAACTCTAATTGTGATTTTATCTTAAGTTGGTGCTTCAAATTGTTTACCTTTAATCAAGGATTCATCTTGATAATTTAAGAAAATACAAAGTTAATATCATAAGCTTAAGTCAGATTTGCAACATAGATAATATCCCATATTAGACTTAGACTTGTTTTAATCACATTTGGAAGTGTTTTATGGTTTATATTTCAATTCCTAATTGTGATATAACCCCAAATTATTTAATTTTTATTCTCCCTTTTCTAGATTTTTAATTAGTCTAATTTCACACAGACCCATTCCTATAAATTTTATTAGGCATAACAATTAAACTTAGATTTATTTTGTTTCCAATTTATAAATTTGTATAAATTTATATTATTTTTCTATCAGTTCGAAGTTTTTGTTTTATTCTCTAAGGTCTTCTAGATTTTTAATAAATCATTAATTTATTCATGCGACATGCCCTTCAAAACTCACCTACGTGCTCCAAGGTTTCCACTCGTTGTTTGACTTATTTTGGAAGTTGTCTGACGCTTGGAGTCAATACTTCACTTGTCGACCTTGTGTATGACTAAGAGCTTATTGAGGAATAAGGAATCCTCCTTATTGCGCTCCCCTCAGAAATCCTCGTGAGCGACTGTCTAAGTTTGCCCTCATGACATCGCGAACCTCTCAGGAACAAAGTAGTCATTAACCTTCAATTCATATCACGACGAGAGTGCTATTAGGTTGTGATAGGGACGTTGTCACACCTCTCCCTGATCTATCTGATATCTGTGTATGACCCATTTACTCCATATGTGAGTCAGATTAGCAAGTGTCACCATGCTTGCATCCACTGACAAAGATAATATTAATAACTCTTATACATGAAATCCATAATTGAAAGCATCATCATAATACATGCGTAATAACAAGAAGTATTCATAATCAAAGTCAATAGTTCATTCCATGACTCAATTTGGAGTCTAAGGGGTTTTGTCGATGCCATAAACATCATCATCATGTCATGTCTCATGCACACTCAAGAAACTTCATCATAATACATGCCAATGTTATACATCAATATAATTAACATATCAAAATTTCAATACTCAATGATGACATCATTTTTAACTCATAAACCAAATCAAATATTCATAAAGTATCATGTTTAAACCTGATCACTTGCTTGCAAGTGTTCTCAAAGAATAAATCAGTGGTATGAATTGTGATCAGTGGAACTGGATGTTACATACACCCCCCCTTGTTTTAAACTTTGTCCCAAAGTTTGTACAATCTAACAATGAAAGCAATAAATATAGTTGCTACTAATCTATATATCAAACAGTCAAAATAAATAGGGAAACTGCCGACACATCTCATATGCGTCCTACCAAGTAGAAAAATGTGGACTATAACTGTTCCACTAGACCTTGACCTGATCGACCAATCGACAATGTATATGTCGAATGTGATGGTCTAGAATACGGATTGGATCCACTATGAGAGCGCCCTCGCCTGATACCTGCAATGAACTCAAGTCAATAACATGTGACAAATTTGAAATATAATGACGTAAAACTGAAACATGAAACACATAATTGAAGGAGCTTTTCAGCTCACCGGTGTTCTTCTGACTTTCAAGGCTTATTGTTGGTAGTCATAATCCGAACGAAACCTAAGATTGCTATCCTAGCCTAGCCGTTAGGTTTCCTAGCCCAGTTGGTAGGGGTTTGTGAAGAATCTAAAAATATGAGGAACATAAACTTGGTGGAAGATAGGCTTGATGGATCAAGCAACTTCGGTTCCTGGAAGTCAAGACTTCAGATCACCCTTGAAGAGGATGACCTATTGAGTGTAATACAAAAGGCCTTACTAGAAACAACTACCGATGAAGAGAAAGAATAATGGAAGGAAGATGACGTCAAGGCAAGGGAGATAATCATCTATTCAGTAAGAGATCATCTCCTACCTCGTATTACCAATCTGATGACAACTCGTGAGATGTATGAAACATTGAAGAATATGTTTGCGAGTAACAACACCCTCAGATCTCTTACTTTGAAGGGCCAGCTTCAAAATATCAAGATGACAAAAGGTGACACCATTGTTATCTTCTTCAAGAAGATGTCAGAGATCAGAGATCAGCTAGGTGCCATTGGAGAAATCATATCAGACAAAGAACTTGTCTTGACCACTCTCAATACTCTTCCAAGACATTGGGAACCATTTCTTCAAAGTATCAATGGTATAACAAAGCTACCTACTTTTGATCGTCTATGGACAAACTGTACCGAGGAGGAAATTAGACTTATAGCTAGAGGAGTAGAAGACTCCCCTCATGATGACAATCATGCTCTTTCCTTTCATACAAAGAAATGAGGAAGAAATAAAAGAAACTTCACCCAAACATTTAAAGGCAAGAAGACTTCATGAGCTTCAAGTTATGATCATAGAAAAGACATGCCAATGATCTAGTGCTTCAGATGTGACAAGTATGGACACTTTGTGAGAAATTGTCCTACCAAGAAGAGGAAGACCATATGCCTCCACTGCTGACATTGATCCAGACCCAACTCAGAGAGATGAAGACATGAGAGATGAGGATTTCTTCCTCTGACCTTTCTCAGGAGGACCAAATGCAAGATTGAGAATGATTGTAGACTAGAGTAAGTTTTGTACTAGATTCCTTATTTGATTTAATCATTAATTTGTAGTTGCTTGCATATTTATGATGAAGGGTATTATCCCTAGTATGGGAGCCCTCATAACTTGGACCATTATCCCTGGTACGGTAGTCCATTTTTTAATTGACTATTATCTTAGTACGAGAGGCCAACAAAGTACTGTAGAGTCAATAGAGGACCTGAGAAGACATGAGATATCTCTAGGTTAGCAACACAGGAAAAGGAAGATGTCTATCCTTTAGACTTAAGAGGGAGTCACTTGACTCAGAGGAAGTCAAACTATTTGAGAAGAGGGAAGAGACAATACCCTCTCCCCCTTGAGTAGTTCAAAGGGAGACGGTTATTGATCTGGTTGTTCCAGTTGATCCAGTTGCTCCAGTTGATGTTCCTAGAGACATTGCAGTAGGCCATAAAAGGCATGTATGGGCTCAACAGACTCTATAGGAGGAAGAGGGACATGTAGCGCCTCAAGGCACATCCGAGAGAGCAAGAGACCACAAAGATTTTCGAGCTATGTTTCAGCCACGAGCCACATCATTGATACTGATCCTTCTTGTCATGGAAAAGCAGCAGGTCAACAGGTATGGCAAGATGCCATGACAGAAGAGTATCAGTCCATCATGAAGAATGATGTATGGGATGTTTTTCCGAGACTAGAAGGGAAGTTTGTAGTGACTTCCAAGTGGATCTATAAGATCAAGCATGCAGTTGATGGAAGTGTCGAGGAATACAAAGAAAGATTTGTAGCCAGAGGATTCTCACAGGTGAAGGGAATTGATTATGAGGAGACATTGCTCCAGTAGCCCGATATACTTTCATCCGTACTATCATTGCACTAGCTACATCCATGGGTTGGAAACTACATCAGATGGATGTAAAGACAACCTTTCTCAATGGTGAGACTGAGGAAGAAGTCTACATCGAGCAGCCAGAGGGATTTGTGATACATGACGAGAAATCTCATGTGTGCAGGTTGAAGAAAGCCATGTATGGACTAAAGAAGACACCTCGTGCTTGGTACGAGAAGATGGATGGATTCCTGATGAGTTTGGGCTTCAACAAGAGTGTTGATGATCCAAACATATATTATCACATTGTTGGAGATGAGTGATTGATCTTGGTCATGTACTTTGATGACTTATTCCTCGCCAGTTTAGAAAGACTTATTGTTGAATGTAAGCGTACATTGACTTCTCAATTCGGGATGAAGGATCTGGGTATGATGCACTACTTCTTGGGAGTAGAAGTATGGTAGAGGACTGATGAGATTTTCTTGAGTCAAGGAAAATATATAGTAGACATATTGAAGAAGTTCGTTATGACAAACTGCAAATCCATGCCTACACCGATGGTGATGGATTTGAAGAAAATGAATGAGGCTTCTATTGATTCAAGAGAGATTGATCCACATTTATACCGACAACTGATTGGATCATTGATGTATCTGGTTAACACCAAACCTAATATATGCTATGCAGTGAATGTACTTAGTCAGTTCATGAGTCAGCCTAGATAGACTCACTGGATAACAACAAAGCATGTATTGAGATATCTACGAGGCACAATTGGATATGGCCTGAGATATGCCTCCAATGTAGGCATGAGATTGCAGGGATATGCCGATGCATATTGGGAAGGGAGCGTAGTGGACTAGAAGAGCACATCTGATTGTTGTTTTACCTTGGGGTTTGCCATGGTTTCCTGGTGCAACAGGAAACAGAGCTATGTGGCGTTGAGTGTGGCAGTCCGTGAAGCAGTGTGGTTTCACAAGCTCCTGACCGATCTATTTGATCATGAGATGGATTCTACCATTATTCATTGTGATAACCAGAGTTGTGTGAAGATCTTTGAGAATCATGTGTTTCACAATAAATCGAAACACATTGAGATAAAATATCATTATATCAGAGACATGGTGCAGAGGAAAGCAATACACGTGCATTACCTTCCTACACATGAGCAGATTGCAGATATCTTCACCAAACTGCTTGCCAGGACGAAGTTCGAGTACTTCTGTGAGAGACTTGGCCTGGTGGAGAATGCCTCCCTAGCTGAGAGGGAGTATTGATGATTGCAGCGTCGTGAGACATCCTCAAGGATACGTTCTCTGTGACTGAGTTGAGTCGACCTGAGAGGGAGCCCAGTGTTGGGCACGGCCACGTGATGGGGCATCGTTCTCCTCTGTGTGAGAGTTGAGTCGTCCCCCAGTGGTTGGGGCATCGTTCTCCTCTAAAGAGTTGAATCATCCCCCAGTGGTTGGGTGTGTCCATGTGATGGATGTATCGTTCTCCTCTGTGTGAGAGTTGAGACGATTTCGTACTCCAGATGATTTTGTTGAGTATGGCGTCCATGTGGCTGAGCACAGGTGGATGTGTCCCTAGTGGCTGAGCACTAGTGGACGTGTAGATCCCTTGCTATATTGTATAAAGTGTAAGATTTACTTGTAACCCTAATTGTGATGTAAAGGGTACAAGTCGGCCGCACCATATGTGAAAGATAATTAAGGTTTATTGTAATAATTAATTATTTTATGAGTTATTGAGGTCGGCCATGTTGTGCCAACAAACACACCTTTTGTTGTGTATGGTCTAGTATAAATAGAGGTGATTTCCCCATTGAGGAAACACACTCACACACTTGTCACTTGTCATTTGGAAATTTCAGCAAGCACACTTAAGGCTGAAGTGTTCACCTCCCTTGGGCACACGTTTCAAGGTTGTAGAGCACCCTCTTGTGTGCATTAGGGTTTTATGGTTGGGGGATCTTCTCTTGAGAATATAGCAAAGGATTGTTGGGTTTTCTTCCCTTGAGTGGAAGGGTTTCCTAGGATATTTCTTGTGTTCTTGTGCATGGTACTTCTTCTTGTGATCTTGGTTATTGCAACACTTGTGAATGGTGTAGCTGCATTTGTTTATGGTTCAAGTAAATGCTAAAATGAAATAGACCTCATGCTTGAGCCTAGCATAGTGAAAATTCAACATAAAGAGAACACAAAGTTTCACACAACAACAATGCCAAATAAACATGTTGCGTGCCATTCACCCGAAATAACGGGATCCACATCCTCATGGCCTCTAGTGTCTTCAAGTAGTGGCCATGGACAATCCTAGCAATAAGAACATCAATGATCTCCATGTTCAAGTACGCCCTCTATGAGTAGCTCTAGTCTCCCACATCACACCCAACAAACCTTATTGAATTGACTTCCCTTGATACCCCAATCCCTCCTCAAATATTCTTTGGACACACCCACAACCTCATTTGTCATTCTATTGTCTTAGTGCACAACCCCACCACCCCTAATGGGAACATGCACCCTACATCAACCTTCATCATGAAGGAGAAACTACCAACTATCGTTCCTTCAACGATCAACACAAAGCGTCAAGATGACTCTAATCCGTATCAATCCCTCTTCAACAACATTGTTCTTCCCCTTCACAACCAAAGAAGATAATGTGATCACTCTGACTCTTACTAGTCCCCAATCGAAAACAACCCTAATAGTGCACAATATCTCAGAACAACAATCAAATTTCCCTCTACCAAAGTATCACTAGAATAACCTTTGCAATGACTAACAAGACAAAGACACAAGGTTCCTCCTTGCACCCTACACTTTATTAAGTTGAAGCCACAAAGCCAAAGATAGAGAAGAATTTGAAGACAACATTATTGATGATTACTTCAATGCCTTAAGACAATTGGACAAGTCTACTCCAGAATTGAGACACTAAGATTGCCACATTTGTTGTTAATACTTGTTAGAGATTGCAATAATAGAATTGAAGAAGCAAGTAGATGAGCTGCAAACAACGCTCAAAGAAGCACAATGCTCTGAGAAGCATAATGCTAAAGTGAATATCAAAACACCACATAGAACAATCTTGTCTTTAGAGTAGGAGTTAACAAATAAGGTGACCTTGGAAAAATATGGATGTCGCATTGCTCACCATTAAGACTAAGAGTAGACAGTATTACCATGTGCATGAAGCAATTAGAATAATTTGCTCCTCCAAGAGTCGTTATGCACAATGCATTAGAGAGATTTATCAGTTCAGTTCTGAGCTTTGGGAAAAAGCATCTATGGTTTCGAAAGATGACACTTCCCTCGCAAATCTTGGCAATGCCTTCCAAAGATACAATGACAAATTATAACATTAGATGATAGAATTAAATCAATGCTTTCAACGTCCCTTAGGGACCCTTAGGGAAACACATCATTTTAATTGAACCCCTGCATATTCATCCACAAAAAGTGTCATATAAGAGTGGTTAAAATAAAGAGGA
Organism: Picea engelmannii; assembly: GCA_009831015.1. Classification (NCBI taxonomy): domain Eukaryota; kingdom Viridiplantae; phylum Streptophyta; class Pinopsida; order Pinales; family Pinaceae; genus Picea; species Picea engelmannii. The sequence continues at coordinate 23,592 of WSFP011408751.1, forward strand.
GACTAGAATATGTAGGCCTCGAATGTGTTAGCGAATACGAATGCCTCCACCAACATCTTCAATTTCCCACGACACTACTGCAGAGTTCCACATTATTAGCAAAGTTGGATATTTTATATGCCGCACAAACAGTTTCACTCATCGACTCTCAAAGGTGATCCAATAAGTCTCTCACCACTAAGTCACTACATCATATCTCCATCATTATAGCCCAAACATTTCAAAGATTCAGATGCAAAAGGATGTTCCCATTACTTTTGTAAAATCATACAATGGAGAAATGCATCTATACTCATAGGTTTTAACGGGTCTTAGCAATACCAATGGTTGCATGCATCCTAGATGATTTTTTATGATGAAGTTTTCCGATGATGTTTTAGCAGCATATGCTTCAGTCCCTAGTGACATCACAGTGAATCATATGCACCCGATGGCATGATAAGATGTTCAATTTTGCAAACAAAGATTGAGACAGTTTCACAAGCCAATTTAGAGTATCAAATGTTCATCCACAACTATCTAGCTCAATTGAATCGTTCAATTTTGTTTAGATACAATTGGCCTTGCAGTACATTGATTTCAATGTTGTCACTGTCAATCTCCATTTGAGATTCTCTAGATCTTCGGAAGGTTGTCTCTTCCTCAAAGGTCACATCTCTGCTAACCTCGATTTGTCTCTGACCAGGGATGTATATCCGATATGCCTTCGAAGATTCATTGTACCCCACAAATGTACCCTTTCTTCCTGAAGAGTCTAGCTTGGTCCTCTTCTCCTTGGGTACATGAAAGTATATTGGACACCCAAATATCATGAGTTGTCCAACCTCAGGCTTCACTCCGGTGAAGGCTTCTTCGGGAGTCATGTTCTTCATAATCTCATGAGGACTCATGTTCTGAACATACATTGTTGTCATGGATGCCTCTGCCCACATAATCATAGCTAGATTATGATCATGTATCATTGCTTTGGTTGCCTCAATAATGGTTATGTTCTTTGATATGGATTTAGGAGCGGAATGAACTAATTAACAGACTGAATACAATAAACACAGAGATATGAAGAATAACCCAAATATCCAGTGAACAATATCTTCTATTAAATAATGAAATAAGTTGAACTGTAAAACTGCAGAACTGAAACACTTGCTCGAATGGTGGTAGCTATCTTTGAGAAGAGAAGTGGATGCTACGTGCATCTGTCTAAGCAGAATGGATTACAATGAGGCTCCAGAGGCCTTTTTTATATTACTCATGAATACCAAAACCCTAGACATCCAAAAACCTAACCCTAGAAGGTGAAACACCAAAAGTCATGTGGGCCCTATGGGTAAGTTGGTGTAATTTGGTACCTCAACTTCCAAGGGTCGTAACGACCTCCGTTTTAGGTGCGTGATAGCCCGT
>ML860165.1:23219-38808 GCA_009831015.1 Picea engelmannii
CCCATTGTGGATTGATCATGTCGGCTATTGTAATAGGACCAAATCCCCTTTTTCGGATTGGTCAAATGATAATTATAATAGGCAGAATAAGAAGTCAGCCCCAACAGATATAGAAGTCGGCCCTGCCAGTGAAGAGACACTTCACACGTGCCAGTCTAATATAAATAAGGAGGTTGGTGCCTCACTTAGACACACAACTCACTTTCTCATTGAGAGACAAGTTTCGGATTTGTTGTTAAAGAAGGAGAGAGAGTGCCGCATATCTGGGAGAGGATCTTCTGCATTAGTTTAAGAGATCTCTTGGCATTGTATTGGCTATCTATATTACGGAAGTTTTGTTGGGTTTTCTTCCCCTAGAGGGTTTCCCAGAATAAATGTTGTCTCTTGTGATTGTGTATTTCTCAGTGATCTTGGATTATGTTATTGTTATCTAATGAAATGCAAAGAACTATAATAATGGCTTAAACATTAACAAATGTAAGTTTCATTCCCGGAATGTATCTGTCACAAGGCATGGTGCGCCCCCCTACTACCTCCACACGAAATCCCTCATACTCAACTGTCGGTATGTGCCTTCTTTGCAGTAGGATCGAATCAATGAAATTGTGTGAGGCACCTCCATCAATGAGAACTGAGACCTTCTGCCCTTGTAGCACCCCTCTCATCCTAAAATTGTTGAATTTAGGTACCCCGCTGATGGATGCAAGTGTCACCTTCTCATCTGCTATAAGGTCGTGACCTGCATCTTCCTCTTTTGCATGTCCTGGGGTTTCTGCCTCTATGTTCTGTAGATGGCCGAAATCTTCATCCTCCTCATCATCTGAGATCACCTCAATGTAGTGGGCTTTGCCCTTACCCATGCATTTGTGTGTTGAATCCCATGGTTCTTTGCAGGTGAAGCACAGTCGCTTCCTCCTAGTGGGCTCATCCATCCTACCCCTTCCTCGGTCAAACCCTCTTAGGTCTCTGACTCCTTGGTTCATAGGAGGTCTTTGGTCTTTATCCCCTTGGTTTAGAGGAGGTCTAGGGGTGAATCTCGTCTTTGTTGCTGATCTTAAGTCCCTGGTCTTCCAAATAGCATCATGCAAGTTGGTAGGCTTAAAAGCCTTGACCCAACCCCTCAAGGGCTCCATCAACCCTTCTGTGAAGAGCATCATAAGTCTCGATTGAGACACATCCTATACCATAATTGCTATCCTCTGAAACTCTTCTATGTAAATCTTTGGTGATCCTATCTGTCCGAATTGTGTGAGTTCCCTAAAAGGTAGCTCCAGGTCACCCTGGTCAAACCTGTCAATGAGTCTCTATGTAAACTTTATATAGGAGGTGATCTGATTGTGACACAGTGTGGTCAACCCATGGTACCACCAATCATGAGCCTTTCCATCCAAGTACATGGTGGCAAACTTGATGGCATCCATCTCCCTCGTGGGGTTAAGTTGTAGGTAGGTATCAAGTTTTTGCACCCATGCTTGCGCAGTCACCTTAGAAGATCCATCAAAATAAAGGATCTCCATCTTGCCTGCCCTGCATTCCAATTCATAGTTAGGCCTTTGATACTGTTTAGGCTTACCCCGAAACTTGATTCCATAATACTGATCCAGCGTGACTTGCCTCTAGAATCATGCACTCAAGGCATAATACTCCTTGGCACACTGCTTAAAGTTGTCTTCAATTTCATCCTCATAGTTGCACTGTGGCTAGTTATCTAGGAATGTAGGTAGATAGGGTCTAGGGGTGGCCCTACTGTGTGTTTCCCCCTGTGGAGCTCCACCTCCATAACTCTATCCCTCAGTGTGATAACAAGGGCTATACTCCTGCTGATGTCTAGTCCCCCCATGAGATCCACTAGCTTCCTTGTTTGCATAAGCCTTCGATCCCTTCCCTGCATGGGTCATCTGTAAGAGGAGTTGCGCGAATTTTTCCTGGCTGGAATTCACTCTTTCCAGAGTATCTGTTATTTCAAGTTGTCCCCTGCACACAGTTTCCTAGTTTTCCTGTAGATGATGTACAAGGGTGCTTTGTGTTTGATTTATGGAGTGTTGTAACTCCTTGCTGAAACCTGCTAGAATTTGTGGCTCACTGTCCTCACCTGAACCCTTCATCTTTGCCTCTGTTTCACCTGTTTGCTTCCTGCATTTGCCCATGTAAATAACACTGTACTTCTGCATGCACTAATCCTCACAAGCTGAAAGGATCAACATTCTGATACCACTGTAATGTTCCCAAGCCAAATTTTTTGCTTGGAACACTAACTGCTTACTGTTTGTTATGTTTGCTTATATATTTGCAGGTTTACTCATGGAGTTGCACATTAGGGTTTACTTGATGTTGATTAAGCAATGGAATAATAGATCTGAAGCATATAATCATAAACAAGATAAGATACACAAAGAACACCAGTACAGGACAAATAATGTCAGGCTGACCTTTATTTAGATAGTAGGAAGATCCTTTGAACAAGAGATTTGCAGATCTGGAAGAAAACCCCAATAATATCAAAGATGGGTAGCCAACCGATACAATAATAAGCAATACAATGATAATAGCCTCCCAAAGATTGTTTGAGAAGAATATCCAAGCCTCCAAAGGCTAACAACATCCAAGAGAAGACTGAAGATAAGAGATCCCGGTCCAATATACTGCAGAACCCCTCCAACTGGCTAAGTTGCACACTGCCCTGGCTGCTGATGAACCCTCAAGTTTCGACCCCCCTCTTTCTGTGCTCCAAATGCCCCCAAACGTTCCTAGAATGTAGATTGGGCTAGTAGAATCCTCCTGACCAAGTTTCAAGCTGAATGGAGGAATTCTGCTCCTCCAACTGAGCAAACCCTCAAAAGGTTTGCGCCCCCTAGTTTGACTGAATCAACAAGATTTCGTTCTCCCCTCTAGGAGCCTCCAACTGCACCAAAATCTCCAGAATGATAGATCGGGCCAACACGAACAAGCTAATGAAATCTCAAGATGATCTATGAAGATCCGGGCTAGTAAACAAAGGAAACCACTTCTTGCAATGTGCCCCTCTCTCCTCTAAGTCATGCCAAGCTCCAGGAAATAAACTACTAGGATAACCTCCTCCAGAATAGACTAGAAATGATGCTAGAGACCATATGAAGAAAACCTAGATGCTCATTTGCCAAGAAGCTCCCTCCTTTCTTCAGATCGAGCCAAACTCCTCAAGGTGGTGCGCCCCCCTAGCTAGAAACCCCCTAGGTTGTGCACTAGTTTGCCTCTCCCACTAGATCAGACCCCTGCAACACTCTAGAATGGTGTGGGAGGATTATTTCACCTCCGGGACCAAGCCTGTATCAAGGAAGGTGGAATCTTTCACCACTGAGTTGATCTCTAGAGTTTTAGACTCGAAACCCTCAAAACTGCTTGTGCTCAAGAGATCCAATGCAAAATAAGATAATAATCCAGAATGCCTTAGAAGTGCACCCTGCCCTTTCTTTTATAGCTCCAGTCTATTCATCTGTTGAGTTAGTTAACGCCCACGGTTAACTCTTAACTTTAACTCACCTTTTCTTTTCTTTCATCGAGTTACCCTTTTTCACACAAAGTCAATTTAGTAATAAAATGTTATGTTTAGGAAGTGTCTTCTGGTTGACTTTGTCCCTAAGATGCCTGAGACTATAGTCTAGTGGGGATAGCTAGACTATTGAGTCTCTCCGGACCTCTTCATCAAGAGGTGGGGGACATTACACATAGCTATTCAGCATGCAATATTTGGAGTTTTATGTACAGATCTGGAGGGTTTTCAAGCAATAGGGTGCACCATTGGAAGAGAAGAAGCTCAATTTTCTTGGAGGACACTTGATCTGCATTTCTACACTATTGGAGGTCTATTGCTAGGGTCATAGCACCCTTTTGCAACTTATACTACAAGGGTTTTCCTCTTGGATGATTTTATTTGGCTTCGGCCGAAATTTTGAAGGAGGGTGCAACTCCTATTGAGGAGACTCTTAGATCTGAAGGAAGGCTTGGGGGTTTTCATTCAAACTTGGATCCCTCCTGCTCTCTAGCCCCTGATCTGCATTTTGAGGGTATTTTGGTGTTGTTTGGAGATCATTTACTAAGAGGCTGAAATATTGAGCATTTCCAGCCATCCAGGGCCGTACCAGTTCCAGATCTAACCATCCAGGGCCGTACCGGCAGAGATCTGAAGGATTCCAATCATGAAGGGAAAGAAATTAATCTTGTCACAAGCTATATTCAGTGGGTGAAGGCCGAGAGCCTCTATATCTTCTCTATTGTACCAGATCTGCAGATCCATGTATGAGGATCTCTTCTAATATTAAATAAAGGTCAGATCTGAAGCTTATTGTCTTGTTTATGTCTTTCTTTCCTTGCACAGTGTTCAAATCTTGTTGTTATGTCTTCAATGCAATAAAAATCCAAGAAAAAATCTTCAGCACATCTTTCTGTAATCACAACCTACAAAAATAAAAAAAAACAACAAGGAACAGAAAACCCTAGTTCCTGGCCGAAATTGCTAAGGAACATTACAGAACATTACAGGCTTGCTAATCCATTAGAGAGTGTGTCCGTTTTTAAATTTGAAACTGTCTCTTCATACATGGGTTTAAATGCAAAAGTATTGTCATCTCTAAATTTTAACTAACAGAAGAAACGACTGATGCTGATGTGAACCTACAATTAGTTCTTCACAGACTAAGTAAAACAATAAAGAACAATCAATTGAAGAACAAGTTGCATGGAACTGTATGTTGTTGATTCTTTATTCAATGAGTTGCATGTCTCTGTAGCGATATATGCAATTTGGCACTATCTTTAAGTACTGAACAAAGGCTTTTCCAACAAAATTATTTGCAAGAACAAAAAATAAACAAGGACAGTGTGGAAGCCAATGACAGGTAAAAGAGTTAGGTTTGTATATTTAGTCAGCTTACTTCTCAAGTTTCAAAAATAAGATGAAAGAAATCAAGCAAGATTATTACTTTCCACCAAGCTCAGGTTGGAAAAGGATCTCTCCTGTTTGGAAACGCTCGTGTGATAGAGTAAAAACTCCTTCATCCCCAACTGTAAAGGATGCTTCTACATTTTTGGAAAGTTCTGCATGATAATCTTCTGCTACATAACACAAATTCTGCAGGTTTTGATCATTACAAGTTATGATTGAGTCAGTATGAAAGGTTGATCTTTATGTAAATTTGCAGAGAAAGCAAATAGTACCCAATTTACTCAATGGATCAGAAAAAAATTAGAGAAATTTTAGAGGGAATAATATTCCAAATAAGATAAGATTCCAGGTCATGAAACTTCAATCTGATTGTCAGGAGAGGCCAATTACAAGAGGCAAAGGGTAGTTGCCACAAAGGTATCCATCATAAGGCTCTGATGGGTAGGTGGGACCTGTAATCTAATATCAAAGAATGTGACGAAATAACTAAAGAGATAAGAGGAGCTCTATTTGTAAAATTAACAAGAAAGAAAGAAACCAAAGCTTTTATCTATAATGAGATGCTGCTACCTAGAAGCAAATTTGACACAAGGACTCTAAAGGAGTGGATCTCTGCAATCTGTGCACATGAAAGATAAAATGACTTATCTAGAATATCCCTAACATGTACATGATATTCTAGCAGTATGCGTGGATATAAGTAGATGGCTTGCCGATGAGCCACATCAAAAGCTTCAAAAGGGAGCAACCTAAGTTATTGGATCTGTCTGGCCATGCCCCAGGATCCCACAGATCCATGTCTTGGATTTATATCCATCTAAAATCCGACCCAGATATGGATTTATATCCGTATGTATCTAGGATATGGCCAGGATCCATATCTAAAACACCAGATACATAAATCACTCAATATCCTAGCCCCAAAAAACACTACCTATCCTGCATCCTCTGTATCATATTGTAGTGGGATAATACATAAGAGATCCCACTATCTTATTTGAGCTTATCGTATAACTTATATAGTGTAAATCAGATTGAAGCTGATTACCAATCAAGGAATATTTCATGATTGACAAATAGAGAATCCATCGTCTTATTGTTGAAAAATCTCACTATCCCCAGCGCCTAGATAAATCACTACCTTGTGTTTTTCCTTGCTGAAAGTTAAATTACAGCACACATAATAAAATATACTGGCTAGAAATAAAACAGCAGAAGCAAAATATGGAAACCAAATTTCACACATGCATACAAAAATTATTCCCTTCAAATCAAATTTTCTTTAATAATGACTCCACGCTTACAAGGGCTCCCTTACTAGGAAAATGGCCCATTGAGGAAAACACAAATTACAACAAACCCTACAAACTATCCTCGTGAAGAAATCCTCTGCCCATATCTTCCTCTTGGACACTCAGATCTGCACTAGATTTCTTTGTTGGTCCTCAGATCTGCAAGATCTTCCTGTTGGTATCTCAGATCTGTCCACTGGTACCTCAAATATGCTAGATCTGTCCACTAGTACTGTTATCCCCTAGCCTAGGGATAACTAAGAAGATCACGTCTCGAGGCCCACAGATCCTAGACATGGAGTACCAAGATCCAGACGACTTAAGCATGGCTCCGGAGCGCCCCTCTTTTCTTCATTGCAGTCTACGTACCACTAGCAGCAGTATCCATCACACCAGCCCAGTCCTGAAGTAGCAATGAGTCTTGCTCCATGAGGTAATGAGTCTGGGTATCATGGTATGTATCACTCTGATTTTTTAAGCACTTGAACATGTTTTATTGAATCCTTCTTCATTTCATGACGTTTGCTTGGAAATTATGCTCTTTGCCTCGTTCATACATGGAAGGGTGACACAGTGCCCTAGTAAGTTGATTTCTCTTTAGGATGGGTTGCTACTAGGTGGATCTGTGAAAACTCATCGTCTGTTCCCTCCATACTTATCACTTTCCATCTTCATTCCTTCCATCTCCCCTATCCTTGTTTGGGCATTGGGATTGGCTACACTAGGAAGGGTTGTACCTTACCTCGTGGGAAGAAGGGGCTAAAGGCCTGTTATCGCACAGTTTGTAGTTAGGATAATAGACGGATGAAAGGAGGCCAAACTAGTGTAACTAAACCAAACCCACCATTGTCACCTCAATGGGAAGGTTCTTTCTATTTAGGGAGGTAAAGCCCATGGGAGACGTCCCCGGTGACCTAGGGTTTTGAGAAGGCAAAAGGCTTTAGAAAGGCTAAGTGGTAATATTCCCCCTCACAAGTCACCACATGATCAGAAAGTCAGGCTTAATAGCCAATAATGATAAAAGATAACCGGAAGTAATAACCAAGAAGAATACATGCCCGAGACAAAGCAACAAAGAAACTACATGTGCAAGCTTGGTTGTTGGTTAGTACTTCATATAATCAAATGACTTTTCTGATAATAAGCAATTGCACAATAATATTGACGAAAAAGATCAATGTTTGTACAATAGCTAAGATTACAATATCACTTCTCAAAAAATGCTAAAGCAACGTTGGCATTCAATGTAACAATATCAACACTTTATAAACCATGCCTTAACCAATCATTCAATTGCTTTAAAAGATAAAATGAAAGCTGCATACAGATGTTTATATCATGAAAAAGGTGACAGCAACACTAGCGTTAGTAAAATTAGTCTAGGCTAGGGTTAGACAGGTTAGTGAGAGATTGCTCAAAGTGTTTAGAAGTTTGTATGATCAAGGTGTTCAACACAATGGAGGTCTTAGATCAGTGCTTTATAAGGGCAAATGGAGTCAAAAAGAGGGCTACAAATGTTGAAGGGGTCGTGATGATAGTGATAGAGCTAGAGACAACAAGGTTTGGTGTCGAAGTGTCGCTAAAGTGAGGCTTCAACAGGTCAAACCCTAGGGAAGACGGCTCACTAGGGTGTAGGTGACCTAGGCCCTAGTGCATCCTCCTCCTTCTCTAGCTTAGAAAAACAAATTTTGACGGCTAGCTTGATATGACTAAAGACAAGAGGGTTAAATATTGAGGTGTTGCTAAAGCAAGGCCTCAACAATGAAACCCTAGGGGAGAAAGGCTCACTAAGGTGTAGAAACCCTAGGCCTTAGTGTTTTCTCCTCCTTCTTCAGCTCAATGGCAAGAATAAAAAATCGGTTAGCTTGAATAATACATGCAATGGCTAAAGACAAGAGGGTTTAATGATGAAGTGTTGCTATAGCAAGGCTTCATCAACAAAGCCCTAGGGAAAACGGCTCACTAAGGTGTAGAAACCCTAGGCCTTAGTGCGTTTTCTCCTTCCTTAAGTCAATTGTAAGATGAAAAACGACTAGGCTAGAAGGAAAGAATTAGAGTGTTGCTATGGCAAGGCTCTATCTTACTTCAGCAAACAAAATGGCTCAAAATCTTGGTAGGAACATGAGACAAGGACCTTTAGCATGTGCTTGTCACCTAGGGTTTAATTCAACAAATTATAATAATAAATGCAAGAAAAACAACACTACAACCATTCAATCAAGAAGTTTTGCAGGAATTTACTTACATTTAACTAAGAAATCACATAGCAAAACCCTAGTTGTTATACCTTCCACCAAGAGAAATGCCAAAAATGCCAAGAAAAGTCTTCCTTCAACAAGTGCGCCTCAATATTTCAACCAATAACCCTAACAAGGGCACAAATTTCAGACCTCACTAAGTGGTGAGTGAAAGATGATGAAAATATGAAGGTAAAAACCCTCAACATATAGCATACCGATGACCTAAATTACATTTTACGTCATTAAAAAGGCCGACAAGGCCAAAATACCAAAATCATACTGTATTACATTAAATGTTTAAAATTAAAACCCTAATCAAGCAATACTGAGACGTCATCCCCTTTCTAGGGTGACGTTATCCCCTTTTAGGGCAAATGCAACCTCCTGGAGCAAAACTTTAGCCCTCCGTGGGCTTCTCCACACTGCCACACATGCCAAAATTGCCATAGTTGCCTCCCAAAACGTCCATACTATTGGGTGATGTCATGGGCATCCTGGGAGATGTCCTGGGCCTTCCAAGGCCAACGTTCCTGTGGAGAGGGATCAACCCCCCTAGGTAAGGATCTACTAAGGTGCCCCTCAGGATCGTCCTCCTCTTCTTCGGTGCAAACCCCTCTATCCTGTCTCTGCCCCCTGCCAGGGTCTCAGCATCCATCTATCTCCCCATGTGTACCCGTCCAACATGGTACCTGTCCGTCGGGCATGATCCTGCACATCAACAGCTACGCCCTCCAGGGGCTCATAAGTCACAAGGATCATAACAATCTCAATCACATCTCATCATCAATACTATTAAACATGTGCATCTTATTGGGCTAGTGTCCTCTGGAAAAGGGATGTTTCTGGAAAAGATTACATCCATGTCATGTAAATGGGTGAGGTGGATAAGGGATGTCCTGACAAGAGGTGCAGTGAAAGCAGGGAAATGCAGGGCTTACCTGTGGGTGCCTTTGTAGAAGGTGAGTTGCACCTGTCCTGGATGCTAATTTTTCCAAGCCCATTCATGTCTTTTATTCTTTATTCTTTATTGTTTTTTTTTCAAAAGCTAATCAGGGGACACTGCCCTCGCGTGGTAACCAGTGGTGACATTGTTACCCACAACTACTTGCACAGAAATTAGAAGGTTGGCTCATGATGAGACCCCCTTTCTCTTGGCCATACAACCAAGAGCCACTACCCTGGCGTGGTAACCAGCTGCTAGTAGTGTCATACTGCTAGGCACCCATGGACCTAATAGGCTGGCTCGTGATGAGACCCCCTATCCTCTGACTAGGTCTTTAGCAAGGTGCAACCCTTAAATGATTGGCCAACCCAATGCCCGGACAAATGTAATGGGATAGATGAGCGGGAAACAAGATAAAAAAGTGGTGATATGACGAGAGCGGATGATGGCTTTTCAGAAATCCCCCTAGTGACAAACCAAAACCTATGGGCACAGGCTTACTAGGGCATCCTGTCATTCCCCCCAGACATGGTCAAGTGGACAAGTATAAGATCCAAGCATTTGTTAGAAACAAAAGGAATTAAATGCACATATTTAAAGGTTTTGAGGATCAGAGGGACACATACCATGATTCCTGGACTCATTACCTCATGGAGCAAGAACCATCTCTGATACACGACTAAGCCTAAGGTGATGGATGTTGTTCTTGCTGCTGACAAAGTGGAGGCGTTGAAAGGGAGAAAAGATGGGCCCTCCAAGGCCATGCTCAAGTCGATCTGGCTCTCGGTACTCCATGTATATGACCTGTGGGCCTCGAGACATAATCTCCTAGTTATCCCTAAAAGTGGGGGATAACATCTGGCTCCAACTTGGTGACATGTGCTCACCGTACAGCGCATGAGAACCTCAGCATCTCTGGCATGACCCGCAACCTGCTTGATCTCAATAGAAAACATCAGTACCCATTTGGGGTGGTGATACCACCCCATCATATATATAAGACTGAAAAACAAACATATATATAAATGTGAAAGCAATCTACTCTAGTATGCAGTGCAACGAAATATACAATGAATGCAAAATGCCTACCTGCTTACCTGTACTTACCTGTGAAGTCAGGTTCCCCCACCTGGGTGGGGTTAGAGGAAGTGTCCGCTGACTGGTAAAGGGCGCCTTCTTCCTTCCAAAGAGGACAAATAGTACGAGTCATTAACTGATTTTCTTCCAACTTTGAAAGGTCCGAGCCAATATTGAGTACTTCCTTTGACATTAGTAGGATCCCCCTTGTTGGTATCCCACATGCATACTACATCCCCCTCCATGTATTCTTTGATTTTGTATTTGGTTGTTCCCTGAACAACCCTGGTGTATTGCGCAGAGGGAGGAGGGTTGTATGTCCCCACTTTGGGACATCATTACATTACAGAGAGATATGATGACCAGAGTAGCCAGATGGAGGTTATAGCAAGTACAAAGATTATTGAGAGGTATTTTGGGGTCCAGCTTGCATCGCTCATCCCATTTCATCATTATGATCCATTCCGGACAAGTTGGCTTTGGTTCCGTTGCATTCCGACGATTTCCATGATTTTGAGTATTTTGAGCTATAAGTTAATTAAATTCACTGAAGAGGTCATTTTGGGCACATTACTTGGAGGAACCTCTCAATGTAATAGCTCATTGGAATCGGGAGGAACAAGAATACAGGATAGGATGATGAGAAGTGACTTTCAGTGGCCAAGGAGGCCACTAGGAGAGATAAGGCGCTTTTCAGAGGTAAAAAGGTTAATTGATTAATTAAAGTGATTTAATTAATTAATTAATAATTAAAAAAGAAAAGTCACTTTGGAGAGACAAGGGGATGCAGGAAGTATAAATAACAGGCAAGGGCCTCTATTCATTCATTCATGTATGATTATCATTTTGATATCTGGCTTCTAGCTAGAGAGCCCATACCTTGGGGGTTTTGAGGGTTTTGACTTAACAAACCCTAGAGGACGATTCTGTGGTGAAATATTCCACCTAGCTTGTCCCAAACTTGGTCTCGGGGATGCAATACTCTCCCACACCATTCTAGTTCAGATCTACTCAGTGCAGGAGGGTTCTACACCAGCCACAGGCACATGAAGAGAAGGAGGGCGCACCATTTGGGGTTTCCAATAAGAGGGGCACACCATCCATTGAGGGAAGTTCGTTCCAGTTGATTGGCAGGGCTTTTGGAGATTCTAGCACCTGGGTTTTCATTAAAGGGTCGTGGCCATTAGAAGTAGTGCATTCCGGTGGAGTTTTATGTGTCATTTGATTTATTGAATGCATGGGACGAATTGGAGGAGAGGAGCACACTTCAGAAAGTGATTTCAGCCATTTGGTAGATCAAATCTTCATCATTTCGCTTGAGACTTCACCAGGGAGGTAACCAAGCCCCGATCTATCATTCTAGTGGTTTTGTGGAGCATTTGGAGGCCTCTAAGAGACATGCCGAATTATCTAGGGTTTCAGGCATCCAGGGGGGCGCATCATTCCTTGGAGGAGAGTCAAATCCATGAGTTTGAGAGGGATCTTAGAGATTTGAGCACCTGGATTGTTCTTGCCTTTACCCAATCTACTATTTGGCATATTTACCGGAGTGATTGGACATCTTTGGCAACATGGCCGAATTGTTGAGGCTATTCAGTGATCCAGTAGGGCGTGGCATCTTCCAGCTTGGGGGTCGATACTTCATACGGCCCAGATCTTTCTTGTATTGGTATTCATGGTGTATTTAGCCTTCGGAGGCTTATAGTATCTTCTTGGAGCATTTTGTAGAAGCTCCTATTGTGTTATTGATCCATCTATTGAGCATTCTAGATCGACATCTTCATTGTATCAGGTTCTTCTATTTATGAATAAAATCAGATCTGAGGTGTTTTGGCTTGTCTATCATACTGTTGATCTTACATATGGTTGAGGTATGTTCCATTACGATATCTTCTTGTTTATTGCTACAACATATATAAAAATTCATCATCATAAACCCTAAGGCCGAAATCAAGAGGTCAACTTGCAAGTAAACACATACAAACAAGTAAATCAACAAAGCGTTTGACGAAATTCCACAACCAGTAAAAGTTTAAAAAGACACCCAAAATAGTGATGTTCCTGGCATGTTGGCTTGAGAACATTATAGTGGTATCAGAGCCTAGACTCCTGCCAACCCGAGGCGTCTTACACAAGGAGAAATGGATGAGATAATATACTTGAAGATAAAATATTCCGGCCTTAGCAAGGAAACTAGGGCTCAAATAACCTTTCCTCAGTATGTAGCCTTAAGAAATCCCAGTTGGAGCGAAGAGGATGTTTTACACGGGATCATCGTAGCAAGGGAAAAGAGAGCCAGAGCAGCTAGATGGATGGAAGAACAGAGAAACCCCACACCCATTAGGAGCCCGCAACTTTGCTACAGTTGCAAGGGGCCTTGGGAACCAAATCATAGGTGTATGGGTAAGGGCAAGAAGCATATTATTGAGGTACACTATGACAGTGAGGATGAGGTGTGTGAGGACATAGAGCTAGAGCTAGATGCTTATTTGCGGCAGTGCGATGATGCTAGTACAGAGGCTAGTGATTCTGACACGCTTGAGGAGGATAGTGACTCTTGCACACTTGCAGATACTAGTGATTATAGCACGCTTGGGGAGGATGGTGACCCTTGTGTAGTGGATAGACAATCGGAGGGACAAGATGACAGCACCTGCATTACAGCAGACTTATCACATGGTGTCGATGACCCTACACCTCAGCAGAGTAGAGACACTAGTGGGGATTCACACGTGTTAGCACCGAGAGATGACGAGCTTCCTAGGAGGGTCGTGACACATCTGTCCTCTTTTCAGACACCCATGATAGCCACATCACAGGAGGATATCAGTGGCATTTCAAATGTGATGGAGGGGCCATGTGTGAGGGATGCACACCATGGACATATGGATCCCCAGACCCAGGAGGAGAGACATGACTTGGAGACAGTGGACCTTATACATACCTATCAGCATGAGGAGATTGAGTCACCTCTTTCGAAAACTCCATTAGTTGAGCAGTCTACAGAGACTTATAGCTTGATGGGGCACTTGCTTCTAGGATCGGCCTGCATTAATGAGGATGCACTCTTTATCCGTCAAGATGACCATAGCACGTGTTTGGACACATCTATATGGGATCCAGGCGCAGATGATAGTAGCAGGGTGAGTGCACAGGAGGATACAGCTGCTCACACCAGATACAGTATGATTCAGAGGGAGCTAGCAGTTGAGGATGATGTGCAGTCACATATGGGCAGACCCAATGGCACAGTAGACAGTGGGCAGTTCAACACTTTATCTTCTGCAGAGAGTATTGTTGGGGATACCACTGATGGCACTAGCAGTGAGAGACATGAGGTGGCACCTCAACATGACTGTGATCAGGAGTCACACCACTTAGCAGCACAATTGAGAGTCAGTGAGGATATGATCATGGAAGCCACCAGGCGCAGTGATGACATGCATGCATTGATGACAGATTACTGTTGGAGAGCATCAATGGCACATGGTAGTTCCGATGAGGGATTTGCCATGGATGACTTTCACAATCTCAAGGATTTTCACATATTCAAAGGTTTTGAGGATCAGAGTGACACATACCATGATTCCTGGACTCATTACCTCGTGGAGCAAGAACCATCTCTGATACAGGACTAAGCCGAAGGTGATGGATGTTGTTGCTGCTACTGACAAAATGGAGGCGCTGAAAGGGAGAAAAGATGGGCCCTCATGCTCAAGTCGATCTGGCTCTCGGTATTCCATGGCTAGGACCTGTGGGCGTCGAGACAAAATCTCCTAGTTATCCCTTAAAGTGGGGAATAACATCTAGCTCCAACTCGGGGACATGTGCTCACTGTAGAGCGCATGAGAACCTCAGCATCTCCGGCATGACCCATAACCTGCTTGATCTCAATAGCAAACACTAGTAACCATTTGGGGTGGTGATACCACCCCATCATATATATATATATATATAACACTGAAAAACAAACATATATATAAATGTGAAAGCAATCTACTCTAGTATGCAATGCAACGGTATATACAATGAATGCAAAATGCCTACCTACTTACCTGTACTTACCTGTGAAGTCAGGTTCCCCCACCTGGGTGGGGTTTGAGGAGGTGTCCGCTGACTAGTAAAGGGCGCCTTCTTCCTTCCAAAGAGGACAAATAGTACGAGTCGTTAAATGATTTTCTTCCAACTTTGAAAGGTTTGAGCCAATATTGAGTACTTCCTTTGACATTAGTAGGCTCCCCCTTGTTGGTATCCCACATGCATACTACGTCCCCTTCCATGTATTCTTTGATTTTGTATTTGGTTGTTCCCTGAACAATCCTGGTGTATTGCGCAGAGGGAGGAGGGTGGGACTCTGTCGTAAAGATTTCTTGTTGGGGAGGCCGAATCTGTGTATCACTCTTTCCTGTTTTTAGTGATTTTACATCCCCAACTTCCTTGCCTTTATATTTGTCTAGGAGTTGTTGGTATCGTTCTCTTATGGGCCATTATATCTGATCTTCCTTTTTTGCAAAGGGCATATCCTTAGGAGAAAATTTAGGAAGACTTTCCATGATTTGCTCATGTGCTTTGTCATTCTCGACAGGGTGACTAGTTTCTTGCACATGGGTTCCGGTCACTGGCACATTTGAAAGATGGCCTATTATTCCATTTTTCAAAGGTATATTCACATAAGTGAGGTCCATCTCGAGGGTGCCACCCAGCATTGAGGCAAACTTCCTAGACAACAACATCCCCCACACATCTGGGACGTCTACTATCACTATGTTAATGTGGATTACTTTATCAGGGTATTCTTTAAGGCAAACTTCCACATTTTCAACTACTCCATGTGTGGGTATGGCTTTAGACTCGAAGCCACACACATTCCTGTAACGTCGTGTGACTTTTAGGCCTAATTGTTGAATGACCTTGAGAGACAACATGTTAGCACCGGCCCCTGAATCTAACATGCAATTGTTGAGGCTTTTATTATTCATTAGCAAGGTCATGAAGAAAGGTGGGTGTTCATCATACTGGACCCTAAAGTGATCTGCTTGTAACATAATAGGAGGGTCCATAGCTCCATCTGATCCTTTGAAGAAATTATCAAATCTTTCTTTAACAGATGGTACCT
>ML860166.1:10389-24992 GCA_009831015.1 Picea engelmannii
TATATATATATATATATTGTAGGACTGTTGAGAGGGGAAGGTGTTGAAAAAGAGACCACGATGGCTGAATAAAGGTGGTGAAAGGCACCTAGAAAGATGGCATTAACTTCCGCCGAAACCAATACCGTATTTGGACTTCACTGGTCCGGAGAACCAAGAGCGGCTCGCTGGCCCCGAATTAAATTACTCGTCAGAATTGGTAGGTAAAGGGCTCCTCATGAGTAATGAGGGATGGGGGTGAACCACCCATCCATAGATTCCTCAGACCTGACCACTGCGAGGAAAGTCGTGCCACATGCAACCTCACCGAACACAGAAAAGGCAGGAAGTGTGGGCGATCAAGGGGAGACGCGAGGGAAAGAGGAAGAGAACTCTGGAAAAACACAGAGTGAGTGACAACGGAGAAGAAGGAGAGTAACCTTCGTTCTCGGTCACTGGCAAATGGAGATGCAATCTTGCAGCATCGTGGTCTCAGCTTGGCGGTGGCTAGTGGTAAATCCGTTGGGAGTCGTTGAGCCTACGGTTGGGTGGAAACGAGCACCCCTCTTAGTGGTTGCAATCACACCTGGTGTTATTTTTGATAAGTGTTTTATATCCTGTATCTTGAAGTTTATATGCTGATATATATGTTCATAGTCTGTGCAATTTATGAATGGTTTGAGCATAAGACTGTATATGTGGTGTTTTGACCAGAAATGGTAGTTGCATGCTTATAATGGAAAGACCACGTATGGCTTGTGTTTTTACGAATTGTTGTTTATACACATATTGAATTAATTCAGACTTCAAGTCTGTTCTCGGGAAACCTGTACCCTTATCTGTCTCAGGTAATACCCTGGATAGATCTCCCCATAGAGACACCCTTCTTAGAAATCTCACCAAGAACTTGGAAAAAGGATTTGAAGGCGCAAGTCTTAGTAACCCCGTACGAGGAAGAATGATCCTCTTGAAATCCCGAAATAGCAGTGAAGGAATACTGTGTTCGCTTCGCAAGAGTCGTCAAGGAGGCATTGGACGGTCGAAATTCTCCGTGGAGAATTCACGAAGTCCCGAGAGCCGTCAGATCTTGCAGAGGAGCAGGGGAGTTACGGTAAGCCTATTTTCAAGTTTTAAGTTCGGGAGAAATCGGACTGTAGGATCTGGGTCGACAAGGACCATTGTATCACTCGCGAAATCTCATTTCATGGATTCGCGAGTTGAAGGGTTAAAACCCTTGCCTCAGGATTTGCGAGGTCGCGAAAGGCGAAGTCCCGAAGGGGCGAAAGAATCTGAGTTGTCCGTTTGCGGGAGGACGCGTGTCGCGAAATCATCCATTTCGGAGATTCGGGCACCTGGACTCACAGAGGCAAGCATCTTGACTTCGCGAGTAGCGAAGTCCCGAGGAAATATGAGTCGTCCGTATGAGAGCAGACGCGTGTCGCGAGATCGCCCATATCGGGGATTCGTACATCAGGGGTTATAGAGGGAAGTCTTTCGACTTCGTGAGTGACGAAGTTGCGAGAGGATAAGGACCGTCCATCTGGGGAGGACAGGTGGCAGAGATCAAGGAATCTCATGAACTCGGAGGTTCGCAAGGTAAGAGCCCAAAGGTTGGGTGCTCCAAGTCGCGAGTGGCGAAGTCGCGAGGAGCGGAGATAGTCGTTGGATCCAGAGAACGGGAGGACCATTGGATCAGGAACCCCATCGCCTATCACGCGTTCGGGGGTTCGGAGGTTGAAAGGAGTCATTTTTGACTTCACGAGTAGCGAAGTGCCGAGATCCGGGCACGAGAGAACACGTGGCAGAACTTTAAGGTGGGGCCCGCGTGATTGACAGGTGGACACACGTCGCCTGGAGAAGGGAGTCAATGCTCCGTTGACTTCTCGTGTCTCGGGGATTCGTGGGATAAGAGCATGAGAGCTCAACCCTTTGACTTGCAAAGTCGCAAGTAGTGAGAACGTGAGAGGGAAAATAAATATCGCTTCTCGGGGGTTTGTGAAGGGAAGGTGCCAAGATTTGACGCTACAACTCGCGAAGTGGCGAGTTGCGAGAAGTGCGAAAGGAAGGTCAACCTTCGCTGACTTTCAAGTCTAGGAGGATCGCACAAGGAAGGAACGAGAGTTCAACCTTTGAACTCACGAAGTGGCGAGTAGCGAGAGGAGCTAGCGTTAAGCTTAGCCAGTGGTCACGCGTGGAGGGCGCTGACAGAGGAGAGCTATACCCATTTTGTGATCTCGGGTATCGCGAGATTGGAAAAGAAGAGTCGGGAGTTTTGACTCGCGAGATTGCGAGTTGCGATAAGCGCCTTCGGTAATAGACATTGGTCATAGCACTGTGGTCGCTCGGAGGGGGTGGAGCTCGTGCCTAGTGTTGTTCGCACAGGGGAGCCTCCAAAAGGACCCGTGGATCGATTGGAAGGAGATTCTAGTTGGGAATCAAAAGAAGCCATTTCAGCTCATAAAAGAAATTGATCGATCCTTAAGATCAGGAGGTTGCGCAGAGACTCTGTCGAGGCAGAGGTGGCGTTTGCAGCCTGTGCTAAGCCCCGTAGGGTTTCGTGGATTTTGTCCCTCGAGAGAAGGCGAAAAATTCATTATGCCAGAGTGGGTGTGTGACATTTGATATCTGTAAGTTCTCCAAAGTTATCATTTCCAATCAATCCTCATAATGGTACTTGAGGTTCCTTTGACATTTTTGTCACCTTTGATTCATTAAAATCTCATTTCCTCAATCCAACTTCTTGCATTTCATCTGGAAGAGTTGGAATAACATTAATTCTTTGCGGAATAAAACCGCACCGTAGTGGGTCACTTTCAATGGCTATGCAATTTTTTCCTTTCTATAAGCAACACACTAGTGTTATACCTAATTACCAAATACAAAATAAATAATTAAGTTAAATCATGTAAAACAACATAAATTAAAAATAATAAAGATTGAAGTATGATTTCATAATTGTTAGATCATAATTCTTACATGAACCCGAGAACAAATCCAAAACCCAATCTCCTTCATTTGAAAATGTACCTATAAGATAATTAATTAATGTTTGTGGTTTTTTATAAATGTTAATCATCTCTCATTTCAAATCATTTTCCTCATATGTTATTTTTCTAACCACAACATTGTAAACAAATAAATTACTAGGCCTCCCTCCAACATTTACATTGACAAGAATAGAATTATAAGAATCATCTTTTGTCCAGGTTGCAAGATGTATACTCTCAATATTACATGTAAATGGTTCTCTATTGGAGCTTTGAATATTAGGCTTGTGCATGCAACATAAACAAGTGCAAATTCAATTAATTGTGAATTAATAAAATTGATTTATAATCTTAATCACTAAACATGTACATTTTCAATATCTTACCAAATAAGTTGCATCATTGTCTTTTCTTTTCCCTTGAATCTTGATTGTATTGATACTTGTTGTGTGTCTGAATGAAAAAGCAGAAATCTCCAAAATGGTGATGTTGTGACTTATGTAAATTCCATAACCACTTTATTGAAAGTTTGGTAAGTATAAGACTCAGTATCATATTCAACGTTTTGGATATTATAACCATGAGGGATATCCACAATAATTATGAAGTATTCCTTTTTAGGAACAATACTTGCAATTTGTTCTCAATCACCTAATATCACT
Organism: Picea engelmannii; assembly: GCA_009831015.1. Taxonomy (NCBI): domain Eukaryota; kingdom Viridiplantae; phylum Streptophyta; class Pinopsida; order Pinales; family Pinaceae; genus Picea; species Picea engelmannii. The sequence continues at coordinate 14,018 of ML860166.1, forward strand.
TTATATTGAACAGTGTCGAGCTCACTCCAAATGTAGTGATCAAGGGTCTCATCAAGTTCAATAGTTCGCACTCGTCTCCTTTTTTCTCTTTCAAACTTGGTTTTTTAAATAAAACTTTTGAAGGTTTCATGTACTCCATCTGCATTCTTCTTTGACATCTTTAATGAAACAAACAAACATATAGTTATATATCTATAAATAATAAAATAGAAATAAATTAATATAAAAACGAATAATATGAATGTAATAAATCATTATACTTTTTTGAATGTAACAAAAAATTGTTTCAATATTGTTGTAGAGCTTGAATTTGGATAGTTGAGCTTAACATCATTTCAACTCTCTTAATTCAACCTATTCACCATTTCCTCTTGTATTCTCATATACACCTTGTGACTAAATTAAAAAAATAAATAATGTTATAATGATATATATAATAAAATACTTAGAACATTGATATGTTAAACTGAAAAAATTAATTTTTTTGTACTAACCTAAATAAACATAACTCAACAAACTTACTTTTTAAATTCATCACACATTTCTTCCATTGACAATTCACCTGACTTTACATGTGATAATATAGTTATGATAAGTTCATCGTATTTCACTCCTTGTATCGTTCTCCATTGTGTTATAGTCATATCTTCTAGCCGATTCTTGATTTCAGAATTTGTATTATTTGTGCTACATATTAAGGGTTTAACTTTCTTAACTCTCTGCTTTTTTATACCAATATTTTCTCATAGGCTAAAGATCTCATCTATCAAATCTCATATATGTCCAGTTCTAAATCTCAATTGAAAATAACTATCCACAACTATGAATACATCACTTCCTTTGTGATTTTTTTCTTTTGCATTTTCATCATCAATTGGGAAGTCTATTTCCATGCAACATTGCTTCGGAAACTTCACATCAACATTTGATCTCTCCCCACGACATATTTCAAAAAACTCATTATGAATAAATCTCACTCTTCGGATGAAAATGTCATGGACATCATGTACTCATTATTAGTGTTATGATCCCATGCCAATAACTTTGCTTATGAATCTGATAAACCAACATAAATTATGCATTTGAGTGTCTCAAAAAAAGGGTCATTAGGATATTTTTGCATCAATTCTCTTCTAGTCTCTGCAGAATGATTTCCTCCAATCACATAATATTTGTAGTCAAAATATTTTGATCTATCAAATTCATCCCTACTAGGAACTTCTATTGGGTCAACAAGAACTAGGTAGTCAACCACATGTGCATATGGATTGTACCTAATCAACGATTTCAAATTGTGAATATGCAAGTGATGCGGTTTTATAATTTGATATTTTGATTTCCCTTCTGTGGGTTTATAAAGCTACTTCACATTCAACTGAAATGTATGGCCTTCATCAACTAATTTCATCGTCTTCAATCTATTTCGAATGGCATTTTGTGTTGTTTTCATAATACCATCCTCCAGATCAACACCTAGTGTTATTATTTCTCTACTACTTTTAGGACTTTCATTATAATATTTAGAGCTAACGATGGTTTCTTCATCATCAACAACATTTTCTCTCTTCCTCTTACAATTTTTAAATGAGTTTTATCTAAATCAACGATTTCTTCATAATCAATAGGAATGAAATCATCTTGAGACATTGTTCTTTTGTGTTTCTCTTGTTTATTCTTTTTGTAAGAATGAGTGATAACCTGATTGAGACTAATCTCAACAAAATCTTCATTTGGAGTTTCTTCATCTTCAAATGTAACCTTTTTAGGATTTCTAGAATGAGAACTTTTATTTCTTCTTTCATGTTCTTGTCTGTCTACTCTTGTAGTTTCAAGCTATGTTACTTTTTGTTTATTTTTCCTTCCTTCTTATGCCTTATCGATATGAAGGACATTGATGACTTCCATGCTATTTTTCTCTGTAGAGTAAATCCCCATTAACATATGTGAAAGTTGTTCAGCAAAATGCTGTAAAAATAAAATATAACATTTTCGTGTTAAATAAAATTAAAAAATTAGCATGATACTAAAAATAAGACATGATACAAAAATAAAAATAAACAAACTTACATTGTCTTTCTCAATGTCTTCAACGATAGATGCACATAATTCTGTAAAACATTCATCCCTGTTATAATTGTTCAATTTCAAACAATATCTAATCTTGATATAATTTTTTACTTGCTTCACGAGTGCATAAACAATATTTGTGTCTGGTACCAAACATATATCTCGTATCAAGCCAAGTGGCTGATAATTTATTTGCACGTGTTCAAACTCGACACAATACAAATATAGATGTTCTCCATTGTTGCTTTATTTGTCTTTAATAAACTAAGAATATTCCAATTTGTTTTCACCTTCAATAGATTTCCTCTCTAACATTCTTCATTGCCCTTGACAACTCAGGTGTTGGACCTTAAACAAATGTGCTATCAATTTATTTCATAGGATTCATGGAGGTCCCGATTGTAATTTTGGATGTCATTATTGTAGGTCGTCATCCAGATACATTCAAAAATATTTTGATTCCTGTCATTTTATCTATATGAAAAAATAAAAAAATAAATTAAGTCTGGGAAATGTTTACATTATATTAAATAAAAAAAATATCATAGACCATAAAAATAAAATATCAAAAACACCATAGACCATAAAAATTAAATTAATTTTTTTTTTAAATTGACTCATGGGGTTACTGGGGCGATGTCGGGACCAAGGCTTGTCACCCCCGCGACCAAGCCTTGGTCGTGGAACCGTGACTTGGTCGCGGGAGGCAGCCCCACGACCAAGCCCTGGGCACGAGACCGTGACTTGGTCGCGGGAGGGGGGAAGGGGCAATCCCGCCCCGTGGCCAAGCCCTGGGCGCGTCAGACCATGCCTTGTCCACGAGGGGGAGGGACTAGGGTGATGTCGCCCCAACCCCCACGGGAGCCAAGGTGTAATCACATCGCATCATCCCCCCAGCGGCCAAGTTATAGTCTCACACGCCTAGGGCTTGGCCACGGAGGGGTTGGGCCGATGTTGGGCATCGCCCCGAGCGCCCCCATATGCGAAGTCACGGTCCCACGTGGAGGGACATCACATCTACTAATCACCATGGGCCACAATTACAATTTTTTTTTTGTTAGTTTGTCCATGACATGTGGGACTAACCTGTGGCTAAGAATCCGCGACTCAAGGGCATCTAAGCTGTCAAAATCACCTGGGGATCGCACTCGGCCTGAGCCACACCAACCCTTAACATGGCTGGATTTTTTGTCCCCGCAGGTTTCAAACCGGTGACTTTAACATCACGGAGTGCCTTAACAACACACTTCGTCACCGACTGTCCTACACCTCGAGGACAATTACAAAAAAATTATTAAAAACCAACAAAAACTGTAATTTTTTTATAAAAAGTATACCAAATTTTGTTTTAGTTTTTTTTCGAAAAAAACTAAAAATTTTGTTAAAATTTCTTTGAAAAAGGTCTAAATTTTTTTTAAAGTTGTGATTTCTGTAGAAAAAATTAGAAAACATCTAAAAAAAATTAGGGTTTTTTATAATTTTCGCATGAAAAAATCTTATGTGATTCAAAAATGATCTTATAAATGTTTTTTTGGTAAATGGTAAAAATTTTAAAAATAAATAACCTCTGAAATGCTAGATTATCCTCGAATGTCTTCTCGATGTTTTTTCCTTGTGGATTGTTCCAAACTATTTAATGAATGTTGCTCAATATTTAACGCAATGTAAAAAGACAAAACAAGACTCTGTATATATAACAAAAATGATATAAATCACAATTAAGTGTAACACATGTGAGATAACTAAAAAATAAGAAGTTTGTGTACATATATACCTAAAATTAAATAGATCATCTCTAAGTTTAATGAATGTGGGATAAATAAACATGAAAATGATTATAATTAACAAATAAATAACGAATTAATAGAGTAAAAGTCATTTTTAATTTTGAAGGGAAACAATTGGGTGGGAAATTTTGGAGGGAAAAAATTGAAGGGGAAATTTTGGAGGGAAAAGTTCATTCTGCAAGTTATAAGATTGTCATTGGGAAGGTGAACATTTGTACCATTCCATGTGCTTAGTGAGAAGTGATGGATTCGTCAGATAAAGAAGATTTTATTTCTGAGACATCAACAAATTGTTCACTTACCTCTTTTTTGGGGACTAGTAAATGCAATGGGAATGCTTGCAATGTAAATAAGGCATCGTATTTTTCATGCAATCAGAGGTTTGATCATAGTGCAAGAAATTTTATTCAACATGTTCCTCAGAAAAGTCCTAAATCAGATACTTTGAAGCCACCAATGATAAAGAGGAGGAATATGATGGTGATCAATATGTTCAGTTGTTTAATAAAATTGAAAATAATCAAAATGCAGGTCGAAGTGGAGACTTTTATCACAGACTAAATGATTGGGATGATAATTTTCCTCCAAGTGAGAATTTCCAAGATACTGATGAATATTTTCCTCCAAGTCAGGATTTCCAAGGCACTAATGAGGATGATGAAGAATTTCCCTCAAGTGGGGATTTTTAAAGTAGTGAAGATGATTATGCCCATGGTGGACACTCTTTCCCAAGTGATGAATTTAAAGGCAACAATGTTGGTGATGATGATTTTCCTCCAAGTGGGGATTTTCAAGGTACTAATGAGGATGATGAATATTTTCCTCCAAGTGAGGATTTTCAAGGCACTAACAAGGATGATGAAGAATTTCCCTCAAGTGGGGATTTCAAAAGTAGTGAACATGATTATGCCAATGGTGAAAACTCTTTTCTGAGTGGGGAATTTAAAGACAACAATGTCGATGATGATGATGATTTTCCTCCAAATGAGGTTTTTCAATGTACTGATGATGATGATAAAGATTTTCCTCCAAGTGAGGATTTTCAAGGTAGTAACGAGGATGATGAAGAATTTCCCTCAAGTGGGGATTATAAAAGTAGTGAAGATGATTATGTCAATGGTGGACACTCTTTCCCGAGTGGGGAATTTAAAGGCAACAATGTTGATGATGATGATTTTCCTCCAAGTGGGGATTTTCAAGGCACCGATGAGGATTTTCCTCCAAGTGAATATTTTCAAGGCACTAAGTAAGATGATGAAGAATTTTCCTCAAGTGGGGATTTTAAAAACAGTGAAGATGATTATGCCAATGGTGGACACTCTTTCTCGAGTGGGGAATTTAAAGGTAACAATGTTGATGATGATTTTCCTCCAAGTGAGGATTTTCAAGGTACCGATGATGATGATGAAAATTTTCCTCCAAGTGAGGATTTTCAAGGCACTCATGAGGATGATGAAGAATTTCCCTTAAGTGGGAATTTTAAAAGTAGTGAAGATGATTATGTCGATGGTGGACAATTTAAAGGCATTAATGGTGATGATGATGTTTTTCCTCCAAGCGAAGATTTTAGAGGCATTGATGATGGTGTTGTTGATGATGAAGACATTCTTGTTAGAGAAGAGTTTAATGGCATTGATTGTCTTAAGGGTGATGATGATTTTCCTTCAAGTGAATATTTTCATGGAAGATCCAATGACATTGGTGAGGATGGTAATCATTTTTCTAGTGAGTTTTATATTCATCTTATCAATGAAATTATCAATGAAGGCGATGATGGACCTAGGAATGAAGATCTTGGTCTCAATCATTCAACTGCAACAAATCAAGGTGATCGACATTCTCTTGTCCGGTCTCCTGACAATGTTTTGTTTGATATTCCTTCTAGTGCTGAGGAAATTCTTTCTAGTGAGGATGATGAAATAGTGGAGACATTGCAAAGAAACATTGTGTCTAGGACCACGACTAGAATTTTTTATATCAATCCAAATCATTCTAGTTATACAAGGTCTAGAAAATAATTTCTCACTAAATCAGTATCCATAAGTGATTTGATTTCAAGTGAATGTTGTTAAAAGAATTGTTTGAAAAGCATGGACTACATGTATTTCTTGAATAAAAGGAAGACATATTTTCCAATGAATAAGAGATTCATATTTAATGGGTGCATGATATCCAACGAGACAGGGTATGATTATCGCATTGGAAATATTTTACTTTGCAGAAAGGCTTTCAAAAAAATTCACTCAATTGGTAATCTTCGTCTATCAAGAATCCAAACAAGGTTGGAAAAAGATCCTTCATTTTTTTAAAGGTACATCACAGATTAGAGAATGGGCCATTAACAAACACTACATTGTCATGGATGTATGACTTCTTTGCCAAACATGGAGAGTGGATGCTAGATAGAGACACGGGACATATTCAAGATAATTTCTCAAGGAGGGAAATCTATAACTTGTACAAATAATATGTTGAAGGCGTTGAAGGAAATGGTAATTTTATTACATATGCATATTTTACAAAAATATGGAAGAAACAATTCAACAATGTCTGTATTCCTAAGAAGTCAAGGATGAGAGTTTGCAGTACATGTGTTACTCTTAAATCAAGAAGAGATAAATTTGAAGGGGTAGAAAGAGGTATGCATTTACTATTTTGTTTTTTTTTTAATTGGATAGTTATCAACTATGAAAACATATTATCAATATTTTCATTTTATGTCATGTGCAGATTCCATAGTCAATAACATCGGAATCAACAATCAAGTGAAATACAAAATTTGTACAAACATCGGAAGAAGTGTTATGATGCTCCAATCAAATATTTAGGTATAATAATTGATGACATGGACCAAAAGAAAACACTTCTACCACATTTTGTCCGTACACCAAAAAATTTACAAGAAGAGAATTTCATTCAATTTCTCTTGGTTGATTGTATGGTTTTTTATGGAAAAATGTGTCCAAGGGTTTACTTTACAACTCCAAATATTCATAATGATACAAATATGACCATCACCATAATTCATCATGTGCTCACTCACTGGTCTGGTAATCTTCCCCAAGTTCTATATCTTCAATTAGACAACACTAATCATGAAAGCACAAGTCAAATTGTGTTTGGATATCTAAGCATGTTTGTTCAACTGGGAATATTTCAAAAGGTGAAAGTTGGTGTCCTTCTTGTTGGACACACTTATGATCATATTGATCAAATGTTCAGTTGTTTTTCAATAACATTGAAGAGAAAAAATACCATCATTAATTGAATGCATTAAGAAATCATACATTCTAAAGCTTGTTTTTACATATTAAAAGAAACTATTGGCATGCGAAGATTTATTCAGGGATCGCATAGTGAAGAAAAATGTATTGAGCAGTTAATGACATTATCTTCCAACATCAATTTTGTTTCAAAAAAGATGATGGGAAAACACTTATATGGGGAAAGCAATATTCAACTACTGTAGAATGGGGGCCTTCATCAGGTTTAGCATTTTTGAAGTTCATTCCATATTGTCCAATATCTGCATCAAAGTTATTGTTATTACAATCAGTTGTTGAAATCCATAATGAACGGAGGCGTAATAGAGATCTAGCTTATTATGAATGCCTCGAAGAAACAAAAAAGTCCATTAAAGATACATATGAGTACTTTGATGTTGTTGATTATGTTTGGTGGGAGTCTTTTTTCAATGGTCAAAGTGACATAATTTCAAGCTCAAAAAATGAAGATACATTTTTGAAGACTCCATTTCTTTGGCCATAAAATATGCCAAATGAATTCGAATTAAAAAAAAACATTGTTGAACAACAAGAATCTCAAGGTGCTATTGAGTTTACACAAGCAAAGGAAAGATAAATGTATATTGGTTCTCGAAGATCATGTGCACAACGTGAAACCATGGAAGACCTTTACAGGGTTTCAATGCATGATATTAAAGAGGGTAGCATGATTGCAGTCTTAGCAACCAAGGATCCATATGGTTATCCATTCTGGATTGCAAAGGTTATATAGATTGACAAACAAAATGAAGATGTTATAGCTATTTAAGTGTATTGGTATACAACAAGCACACACCCATTCAATGGTGTGTACAAGCCAGAGATGGTGGTTAAGAAACATGTCAATAGAAAGAGAAAAAGAAAGGGTCAAAATACAACTCGTTGTCGCACTGACCTCTTAAAATTAGAGGATGTTGACATACTTATTTATGACTTCAATTTGACAAAGATAGGAACTCTTCGCTCCAGGACAACAAAGATTATCAAGAGGTTGTTGACATAATAAATAATTGCAAGATGGGAGACTATTGAACCTAGTCGTAGACCTAAAAGGCTTTTGACATCTGAAATCACGAGCATGCATGTAGACTCAAATGGTGCATTCATCAACAATAAAGAAGAATATGGATCATCTACATCCTTATCCAATCATTCATCTGAAGACAATGTAGACTCTGATGGTCTTTCAGAATCCATGAGTCAATCTGAATAAGTGTATGAAACATTTTATATATTTTTTATCCATATGATGTTTGTATGATAACTAGAAATGAGCATTTAACTTACATATGATCTTACACGAAGTTATGAATTATTTATACGCTTTATGAATTATATGTTGTGATTATGGAGAATATAATAAAAAAAATTCGCTCATATGTTTTGAATATGGACAATGTAACAATACTTTTAAGAAATAATTTATGTTTCATTCAATGTAACTTGTATTTATTTTTTTAATTAAAAGTTCAAAAATATTAAAAAGTGATGTTGAATTTTTAAAGTATAGGGTGATATTTTCATGGCATTATGTATTATCTTGTGCTTGGAGTGATAAACTAAGATTTTAAAAGTAAGCATTTAAAGATTGATTTTATGATTTTGTTTATAGTAGTGATGATTTCTTTTAGGTCACTTTAAAAAAATGTGCCATTTTAATACCCCAATTTTAGCATGGGTGCTACTGGTAGCAGTACTTTTCAATTTGATGATTGATTTTGAGGTTTTGGTTTTAGCGGTACCAACTGTTAACAATAAGATTTCAAATTGTTTATAATTATTATTATTTATTATTTATAATTATTCATAACATCATTTTTTATTTAGGTGTTGATTTTAAGGTTTTCTAAGCTATTGTATGAGTTTTGAAGGCCATGCTTGAAAAATGTTGTAATTTTGACCCGCTAGAAAAAAAAAAATGGTGCTACCGGTAGCACCACTTTTTTATTTGGGGGTTGATTTTCATGTTTTTTATGCAAAAATATGGGTTTTAAGGGTTAGAGTTCTTGTTTTGAGGTCATAGTTCTCGTTAAGTCGGTAATTATGTTGGTTGATTAAGATTCCAAAAAAATGAGTGAGCTTGGAACTTTCACTTTTTTGAGATAAAGAAATATTTTCTTAGAAACGAGTCCTCCAAGGACTTAATCTAGGTTGATTAAGACTCCAAAAATGTGAGTGAACTTTGAACTTTTACTTTTATGAGACCAACCAATATTTTCTCGAAAGTGAGTCATGCAAATGCTTTATATATATTGATTAAGATTCCAAAAATGTAAGTGAACTTGGAAGTTTCACTTTTGAGAGACAAAACAATAATTTTTCAAAAGCCAATCATTTTGAAATGGACTCTTCAAGATGTTTATTATACCTTATTGTAAGTCTCAACAAAAATCTTGAAATCATGGCTATGAATAGCTCAAACAATCCATTTGCTAACTAATGCAGAACTTGTATTTTGGCATCCATAAGATTAAGACAACTCTTTATTATCAATTAAAGTAATATAAATTTTAATTTTCCTTGGCAACGTTGACAGCTAATATGACAAAGAAGCTCAAACAATCCAATTTCTAACCAATGCAGAACTTGCATTTTGGCATCCACAAAATTAAGACATCTCTTTATTATCGATAAATAATGCAATTTTTAACTTGCCTTGGCAGCCCTGCCTACTAATACAATAGAGAAGTTCACAAAATTATATAGGTAAGCAAAGTAATAAGTAAATGACCTAATATCAATCGCTACTAAACAAGAGGTGTTTGCAAGATTCAATACGAAGTCTCATCGTGAATGACTACAACCAACATAACACTTAATAGATACTCCAGAAGAAGAAATAGAAAGTATCTAAAAATAAAAATCATAAAATTATATCCTCAAAAATGCCCTTAAAACTATGACAAACTACCCTCCAACCATAATTGCTTGAGTTCCAAATGAGTGACATTTTTGAATTCTATGGAACACCCAATCTCACATTATTTTTAAAAGACAAATTCAATATAAATTGAATACTTTTTTCATTATAAACATAAATTTTGATATTGTTATTTTCTAATATGAGATGTTTCTATAGAATCACTACTTCACAACTTTTAAAAGACAAATTCAATGTAAATCTCGCATTATTTTTAAAAGACAAATTCAATATAAATTGAATACTTTGTTCATTATAAACATAAAAATTTTGAGATTGTTAACCATATTGATTTTTTAATAGGAGATGTTTCTATAGAATCACTACTTGACCATTTTTAAAAGACAAATTCTTCACAATTTTTAAAAGGCAAATTCAATGTAAATAGGAGATATTTCCATAGAATCACCACTTTACAATTAAAAAAAAAAACAAATTCAATTTAAATTGAAATTTTTGTTTATTATAAATATAAATTTTGAAATTCAATGTAAATAGGAGATATTTCCATAGAATCACTACACAATTTTTAAAAATCCACTACTTCACAACTTTTAAAAAACAAATTCAATATAAATTGAAAATTTTATTTATTATAAATATAAATTTTGAAATGGTTAACATATTATTTCTTAATATGATAGGTTTATATGGAATAAGTAGCTCACAACCTTTATCCAAAAATAAATGGGCATGAAAAACATAAAATAAAATAAATTAGCATGAAAAACATAAAATAAGACCTGTGAAACATAAAGAAAGACCTATGAATGCCTTTGAAATGATTGTATACATTCAAGTTGTTTGATCCCAAATACTCCCAAGTGCTTAGAAAATCCTATAGCTATATCTTCATAGTAATCCTATAGTTATATCTTCATGCTTTAGTTTCTAATATATGAGAGTTTATAATAATT
>ML860167.1:7399-19213 GCA_009831015.1 Picea engelmannii
GGTTTAAGTCTCTCCAAGCCATTAGCCTTTCTCCATTTGACTCCATTTACCCAAGGCACTAGTCTAAGAACAAAACGTTGAGGTTTTTTGTGCTTAAACACTCTTTCAAACTCTTTAAATTTGAAACCCTAACTAACCCTAGCATTTCGACTAACCCTAATTGATGATGACGTCTTGCCTTATTTAGATTTGTGTTTGGACTAAAAGTTGCGGATGCCTCATCCCTTTATAGCCATAGAGGTTTTAAGCTTTTTCGTTAGTTGATTTGTCAAAACGTCCACCTCTTTGACTAGCTAACCCTAACCCTAAAACAACAACAATATAGGTGACGTCATACTTATTTAAACCCTTGTTTGGCATAAAACGTTTTGACATTTGTCACCCCTTTTGATAGACTTTGAGTTGTTGATTGCATTCATAAGCTTGTTTGACAAAACGTCCTACTCATTGTCTTCAATTTTGACCTAATGCTAGGGCTGACGTCACCCTAATTCTGCAATAGTGACGCAGCAACAATATTTATATGAGCAGATTTGTGATATTTATTGCATTGTGATAATACAAAGATTTGACTTTATACATTGAATGCCTATATCTCTTGTGTATTTACTGAAGAAGTGACATAAAATATAAGTTTTAATTGCAATCATTGACTTCGTCAATAATTACACTCATTATTGCTCATATATTTTAAAGATAGTCATTAATACTTTGAAGTACTAACCACTGCAGCACATCTTCTAGCTTTATTTGTCTTGTCTCGCAAACAGGTGCCATTCAGTGGAAGATTTTCTCTTTGACTATCTCTCTTGGTAGTAATCTGTGAAAGGAAACCCTTATCCTGATCCTTTAGACCTTTAAGATCTTTCAGAACCCCAGATTACTAGGGACGTCTCCCTTGGGATTAGCCACCCTAAACAGAAAGAGCTCCCCATCGAGGTGACAGTGGGTGGGAAAGCTCCTGTTACGCCAGTTTGAGCCTTCTCAGATCTATCCTGGAAGTCTCTAACAGTTTCATCCTCAGCTTGCTTTATATGCTCGAGTTCTTCTAGTAGTACAGGTATGTCTTCTAATTGGATACCCCATCTCTCGAGAAAGGTTTCCTCAAATTGCTCCATAGTCGTGATGCTGGCATCAGGGAGGTTGTCATACCACTCTTTGGCATTACAACAAAGAGTGGTAGAGAAAAGTTTCATGACCACGTCTTCATCATAATCATCGACAGGGTAGGATAGGAAAAAGTTCCAGAAATTTCTCATGTGACAGTCAACTCTGTCTTTATCACCACCAGTGAATCCAGGGAGCAAATTTATGTATTCAAAGGGCATTTGTTGAGGGTACCCTAGGATGTTACTCATGTCTAAAGGCTTGTAGTTTCTCGGGTCCCATTGTGAAGTCATAGTTGGCTTCGTCATCAGTGAAGTCGCCAGATAATTTTCTTGAAATTATCAAAAGTTAAGGGAAAACACCCTAAGTGGAGTTGCCAGGTAAGCTTGTAAGATGAAAACTCTAGAGGCAGGGCTTACCAAAAGGTTGTCGTCTTAAGGAATTTTTGACTCAGTGTTCCCCGACAACGGCGCCAAAATGTTATCGCGCAGTTTGTAGCAAGGATAAAGGTTAAAGGTTGAAAAGTCAAACTAGCGTAACAGGAACCAATCCCACCCAATGTCACCACAATGGGATGGTTCTTTCTATTTAGGGTGGTAAGGCCCAAGGGAGACGTCCTCGGTGACCTGGGGTTTTGAGAAGGCAAAGGATTACAGGATATAGTTATTCCCCCCTCACAAATCACCACCGAGCAGATAGTCCGGCTAAAGGCCAATAATAAAGTAAAACCCCCAAAGAGATATACCTACCTGAGACAAAGCAACAATAAACTGATATATGCAAGATTTGATCAATGGGTTAGTACTTCATATGAATCAATGACTATCTGATGAAAATATAAGCAATTTGATAATAAATATTGATGAAGTCAATGTTTATAAAATAGCAATGAAAATTATATCACTTCTTCAATAAATGCTGAAACAATATGGCATTCAATGCAATAAATCAACACTTAATTCAATTAATGCCTTTAATCATCAATCAATTGCTTATAAAAAAGAACGTTTAGCTGCACCAATAATGTAATAGCTAAGGATGACGGCAACAATAGGTTAGTTAAGTTAGCTAGGGTTAGTAGTTAGGGTTTGATTCAAGATTTTAAAAGTTGTTGTGATCAAGTTCACTTCAAAGCAAGGTGTCCTTTAGATTAGTGCCTTAGGGTTAATGGAGTCAAATAGTGAAGGACGCAAGAGCTAAAGGAGGCAAAGGAAAACACGGCTAAGGACTAGAGGGAGAAACTTTGAGGTGTTGCTAAGTCAAGGCCTCAAAGTCAAAACCCTAGGGGAGAGAGGGTCACCTTGGTGTAGGAGAACTAGGCCTCGATGCTCTCTCCTCCTTCCTTAACTCAATGGCAATCACGACTAGCTGAAGATGAAGCATAAAACCAAGACAAGAAATTTTGATGAAGCAAAGTGTTGCTACAACAAGGCTCTATCAGCAAACCCTAGAAAAATCGGCCCAAACTGTAGAAAACCTAGGCGTGAGGTGTCTCCTTCTTCTCAATTTATGAAAGGTACGGCTAGCAAAAATGAAGAGAGAAATGAGAGTGTAGCAACAGCTAGGCTCTCTCCTTCAATCAATGGCTGAATATTCTCTCAATGGGGACATGAGACAAGGACCTACTTGTGTGCTTGTCACCTAGGGTTTTGTTCAGCAAAATTATAAACATATGAAAGAAATGAAACTACAACCATTCATTCAAGAAGTTTTGCAGAAAAATACTTACATATCACCAAGAAAAAGCATTGCAAACCCTAGTTGTAACACCTTCCATTAAGAGAAATGCCAAATTATGCCAAGAAAATTTTCCTTCAACAAGTGCGCATCCCTAAATCAGCCAATAATCCAAGAGAGGGTGCAAATTTCAGACCTCACTAATGAGTGTGTGAGTTGTGATGATAAAATGAAGGTGAAAATCCTTCATTTATACAGTATAATGACCTAAATTTACATTTTAGGTCATGTAAAAGGCCGACAAGACCAAAATACTAAAATCATATTGTTTTACATTAAAATGTCAAATTAAAACCCTAATCAAGCTGAAAAGAGACAACAATCCCCTCTAAGGGAGACATTAGCTCTTTCTAGGGCAAATGGAGCATCCTGGAGCAAAATGTTATCCCTCCTTGGGCTTCTCCAACCTGCCACACGTGCCAATACTGCCCAGTCTGCCTCCCAAAATGTCCACCATGCTGGATGACGTCATGGTCATGATGGGTGACGTTCTAGGCCTTCCAACGCCAACGTTCCACTGAAAAAGGGCCAATCCCCCTAGGTCAAGCTTTGTTGGGGTGCCTCTGGTGGAACATCCTATTCTTCTTCGGTGCAAAGCCCCTGATCCATCTTTGTCCTGTCTATGTCCCCTGATGGGTCTCAACATCCATCTAGTGGGCTCTTCATCCCCATGGAGGTTCGAATTGATCATCTCCCCATGTGTACGGGTCCAAATGGCACCTGTCCATCGAGCATGGTCCTGCACATCAAAAGCTACACCCTCCATGGACTCATCAGTCACAGGGATCATAGCAATGTCAATCACATCTCATCATGAATATTATTAAACATGTGCATAAAATCCCCAATACATCAGTAAACAGCTCAAAGACGTTACACATGCCTACAATACAAGTCTGGACAAAAGGACAAGGCGTCCTATTGGGCTAGTCTCCATTGGAAAAGGAAAGTTCCGGGAAGAGACCTCATCCAAGCCATGTAAGTGGGTGATGTGGTCAGGGGATGTCCAAGCATCTGGGTGCAATGAGGGCCAAGGATGCAAGAAATGTTACCTGTGGATGCCTTTGTTAGAAGGCAAGTTGTACTTGTCATGGATGCATTCTTTCCAAGCCCATTCTTGCCTTTTATTCTTTTTTATTCTTTTATCTTTTATTGCTTTTCCTTTTTTTATTCAAGAGCTAATCATGGGACACTGCCTTGGCGTGGTGACCAGTGGGGACAGCGTTACCCACAAGTACTTTCATAGAAATGAGAAGGTTGGCTCATGCTGAGACCCCCTTTCCCTTGGCCATGCAACCAAGAGTCACTGCCCTGGCATGGTAACCAGTTGGTGGAAATGTCATACTGCTAGGTACCCATGGACCTAATAGGCTGGCTCGTGATGAGACCCCCTATCCCCTGGTTAGGTCTTGTTTTATTACTTTTCCAGGTCCCTCTTGTTTCTTGTTGAAAAGCCTTTTATTGCTTTCTCGAGGATCCCTGGGCGAAGCATCTCGAGGTTTTATTTTTAGGCTTTTATCTTTTACCAGCTTGCTTTTAACTTCTGAACCTTTAGCCCCTTCTTCTCACGAGATAAGGTGCAGTCCTGAAAAATAGGTCAACCCAGTACCCGTACAAGTGGAATGGGATGAGTGAGCGGGAAACAAGATGAAACAGTGGTGCTATGATGGGAGCGGACGATGGATTTTCAGAAATCCCCCCAGTGGCAAACCAAAACCTACAGACATAGACTTGCTAGGGCACCCTGTCAATCCCCCCAAACATGGTCAAGTGGGCAAGTGTAAGATCCAAGTAGTTAGAAATAAAAGGAATCGGATGCATACATTCAATGGTTTTGATGATCAAAGTGACACATACCATGATACCTGGAATAATCACCTCATGGAGAAAGAACCATCTCTGACACAGGACCAAGTCGATGGTGATCGATGTTGTTGTTGCTGACAAGACAAAGATGTTGGAAGAAAGAAAAGGTGGGCCCTCCAGGGGCATGCTAAAGTCAATTCTGCTCTCAATACTCCATGTCTAGGACCTGTGGGCGTCGCGACATGATCTCCTAGTTATCCCTAAAAGTGGAGGATAATAGGACCCAGGGATTGCAAGATTGAGCATTTCACTGACTGACAGAGGCAAGTGGACCTTTGCAGGGGAAAGTTGTTCTGACTTTCCATTGAGCTTCAATGTTGATGAGAGCACTTTGCTTGAGGGTGTCTCACAGAGGTCTTGTAGTACCTAATTCTGGCATCAGCAGGTGCAGTTGATGGAGATCGTGTTGATCTTGATAGTAGCTTGGAGGATGGACTCATTCCAGGATGAGGCCATGTGTCATGTGCAGGAGACTCACAGAGTTGGTATATTTTAGGATTATGCTTCCCAGGGGCTAGCAGTTCATGACTTGATATGGGACCCAGGGGGCAGAGTGTATGATTCTTCATCTTTGGATGGGTTCTACTACGTATCCCACAGATGGACATGGGATCCTGGTATTACACTTGAGGGGATTTGGGTATTACTTGAGGACAAGCAATTTTCTAGCAGGGAGGACTGTAATGTCCCCACTTTGGGACATCATCACATTGCAGAGGTTTATGATGACCAGAGTCGCCAGATGGATGTTATAGCGAGTACAGGGATTATTGAGAGGCATTTTGGGGCCTGTCTTGCATCGCTCATCCCATTTCATCATTATGATCCATTTCACACAGGTTGGCTTTGGTTTCGTTGCATTCCGACGATTTCCATGATTTTGAGTATTTTGAGCTATAAGTTAATTAAATTCACTGAAGAGGTCATTTTGGGCACATTACTTGGAGGAACCTCTTAGTGTAATAGCTCATTGGAATCGGGAGGAGCAACACTACAGGATGGGATGTTGAGAAGTGACTTTCAGTGGCCAAGGAAGCCACAAGGAGAGATAAGGTGCTTTTCAGAGGTAAAAAGGTTAATTAATTAATTAATTAAATATTAGTAAAATGAAAGTCACTTTGGAGGGAGAAGGTGAGCAGGAAGTATAAAGGAAAGGCAAGGGCCTCTATTCATTCATTCATGTATGTTTATCATTGATATCTAGCTTCTAGCTAGAGAGCCCATACCTTGAGGGATTTGACTTAACAAACCCTAGAGGACGATTCGGTGGTGAAAGATTCCACCTAGCTTGTCCCAAGCTTGGTCTCAGAGATGCAATACTCTCCCACACTATTCTAGTTCCAATCTACATCAATGCAGGAGGGTTCTACACCAGCCACAGGCACAGGAAGAGAAGGAGGGCACACCATTGGGGGTTTCCAGCAAGGGGGGCACACCATCCATTGAGAGAAGTTCGTTCCAGGTGATTGGCAGGGCTTCTGGAGATTCTAGCTCCTGGGTTTTCATTGCAGGGTCGTGGCCATTAGATCTAGTGCATTCCGGTGGAGTTTTATGGATCATTTGATTTATTGGATGCATGGGACGAATTGGAGGAGAGGAGCACAATTCAGAAAGTGATTTAAGCCATTTGGTAGATCAAATCTTCCTCATTTCGCTTGGGACTTCACCAAGGAGGTAACCAAGCCCTGATCTATCATTCTAGTGGTTTTGTGGAGCATTTGGAGGCCTCTAGGAGGAGGGCCAAATTATCTAGGGTTTTAGGCATCTAGGGGGGCGCACCATTTCTCGGAAGGAGGCTAGATCCATGACTTTGAGAGGGGTCTTGGAGATTTGAGCACCTGGGTTGTTCTTCCAGTTACCCGATCTATTGTTTGGCATCTTCATTGGAGCTTTTGGACATCTTTGGCAGCAGGGCCGAACTGTTGAGGCTATTCAGGGTTCCAGTAGGGTGTGGCATCTTCCAGCTTGAGGGTTGACACTTTATACGGCCCGGATCTTTCTTGTATTGGTATTCATGGTATATTCAGCCTTTGGAGACTTATTGTAGTCTTCGTTGGAGCATTTTGTATCAGCTTCTATCTTCTATCTTGGAGCCATGTGACGAGCATTCCAGATCGGCATCTTCCTTGTAGCAGGTTCTTCTATTTATGAATAAAATCAGAATTGAAGTGTTTTGGCTTGTTTATCATCTTGTTGATCTTGCATATGGTTGAGGTATGTTCCATTATGGTATCTTCTTGTTTATTGTTGCAACACACATTAAATTCATCAACATAAACCCTAAGGGACAAGAGAAAAGGCAAGCCCAAGTACGACCAGAGAGATGACATCTCATGGCTTGTCCCTTACGTCGTCAAGAAGAAGTACGATAAAGAAAAGTATTATCTAACAGCCTTGGATGGGAGAAAGATGTCATTACCAGTGGATGGATCTCTTCCCCAACCTTATGTTCATGTCACATGACTTCTTTAAGGCTCGTGCCCCAGGTAAGTAGGTAGTTCATCTTGCTTTCCTTGCATTTGCATCTTGATTGCTCATATTAGTTTAGATGCATTACATTTTCATTTTTCTCTACTTGCATATTGATTTCGTGTTTAGTTTAGAATTTTTTTTAAAAATGCTAAAATTTTATTTTCTAGATTAGTTTTTATTTTTGAATTTTTATGTTTATGGACAAAGGGTGATAGCACCACCCTAGATGCTCTGATGTTTTTGTCTGAGTTTTGGTAGGCACAAGTCTGTCGAGTGATGTTGCGGTTCTCATGCACTCTACAGCGAGCACATGTCCCCAAGTAAGAGCCAGATGTTGTCCCCATTTTGTGGGATAACTAAAGAGATAATGTTTCGAGGCCCTCAGGTTGCATATATGGAGTGTCGAGAGACTACATGACCAACAGTATCCACTTACACATACAGGAGCCTTCTCCATCACCACTTTTCCACCACACCAACTAGCTTTTGGAAGGCAGAAGGGTCTTGCCCCATACGGTACAAGTCAGGTATTGTGGCAGGTAATCACCCTAATATTTAAGGCATTTGAACGTGTTGTATTTGAGCTACTTTTGATTATAGAACGCTTGCTTGGACATTATGCCTTTGACTTTGTTTCACCTTAGTGAGTGCCATAGATTTCCTAGTGGGTGGCCAACCTTTGGGAAAGGGTTGTGACTGGAGGTTCCTTAAGGGGTTATTGTACCATTCCCAACCATACTTACCACTTTCCACTTATTACATTCCCATCATATTTCCCTCTTCTAGGTCCTTTGACTTTAGCGACCCAACAAGGGCATGTACCTCATTCCATGGGAAGAAGGGGATGAAGGCCTAGAGGGATTGTTGTTGGCTAAAAAGGATAAAAGCTTATTTATATAGACCTTCTAGATGCTTCGCCCAAGGATCCCCCAAGAAAGCAATGACATGATTCTCTGTAAGAAAAAGGGGACCCACGAAAATAAATAATAATGAATGCTTAAGCGGTTAGTTGGAGGATAGTTCTCATCACGAGTTGGACTATCATGATCATGGGTATCTAGTGGTATGACATTACCATCATCTGGTCACCAAACCAGAGTAATGGCTCTTAGTCACACAATTGAGAGAAAGGGTGTCTCATCACGAGCCAACCTTCTCATTTCCACAAGATACTTGTGAGTGACACTGTCATTATCTAAACACCATGCCAGAACAATGGCCTTCAACTCATTCCTTAGAGCATGAAAGAAACAAAGAATGGCAAGAAGATGGGCTTGGAAAAAGTGCATTGCAAACGAAGGTGCCACACACCCTCTACAAAGGCACTTATGAATGAGACAATACGAGCCCTTGTATTTCATGAAACTCAACGACCTATGAAGTCTAAACCCTTTCCACCTCATCATCCACTACATAACCTTGAAAGGCCATCCTTGGGAGCATTCCCTACTTGAGCGCTTTGGTTTACCCAATATGACTCCTATGACACCCCTCCCATACTTAAACCTGGTCAATTGTATATGGTATTAAGCATTTGTTTAATTTGATAAGGTAGTTTTGATGCACATGTATAGGTGCCTTGCTTATTATACACGGTTTACACTTGTCATGATATCTTTGACTTGAGATCTTTGGAGGGCGTACATTTTTGTCTTGCAGTTGCTTGTTGGTGGAAATTTTTGGAGCAAGCCTAGCTTGGGCTTCCATGGGGCTTCAATCCCAAAGGTTGGATGCCAAGGGCCTGCATGTCGGATAATAGAGATGTACCTTTGGAGACCTAGAAGAGATCATGAATGACATGACCTAGCCCTCACATGCCAAACGTTTTTCCTAGGAGAGGCAAAACATCACTTTTGGAGGCTTGACGTCACCTAGAGGGCTAGGGTTTGGTGGTGATGGTGTTGTTTGATGACATGTGGAACGTTTTGAAGGAAGGAGGCTTGAAGACCATCAAGAGAGTATTTGGATGAGTGACAAGTGGCCTTTGGAGGCCTAGCCATGCATCTACTACCCCAACGACTTCTTCAAAGTGCCAAAACATCCCCTAAAGGGGTGACGTCACCTTATTCTAGGGTTTCTTTTGTGTAAAAGTGAATTTTAAGTGAATTGTTTAATATTATTTTGTTGCAAGGGGTAAGATAAGGGTTGTGGACCCCTTATCTTATGTTTTACCCTTGCTAATGTGGACAAACTACGTGATAGACATTTTGTATAAATAAAGATCATGAAATCTCATTTTGAATCATAACTCTCCCATTGTGAAGAGCTAAGGACTGAAATTTTCGCTACCCTTGAGGCTTTTTGCTATCTTGTGCTATGATATGGTGTTTCTTTAGTTATGGACTTGATGATGATGATGCGATAGCTCTTGGAGGTCATTTTCTAGCTATTGTGGTGGTTTTTTCTTGGCATGCTATGGTTTATCTTGTTTCTATTGGATTGGTAAGGATTTTTAATTGCTGCTATCATTTGTAATTCAAGCTCAAAGTTGATTTTTATAAGGCTAAGTAGGAAGTATAAGTGCATACACCCCTACTCTAGCTCCACCATAATTTTAAGTATAGAACTATTGTTTTGCAAGGCTTTGCTAAGGAAGTATAAATGCATACACCCCTTAGTTTTAAACCCTAGCTAGGTTGCTTGCCTTAGGGAATAAGAGCATTTATAACCCAAGGGACGTAGTAGATCTAGCTCTTATATTTTGACCCCATTAACCCATAATTGAAGGCACTAGTCGCTGCATTGGAGAAATAAAAAATTGCATTGGTAAACATGAATAATTGATGTTTTGAAGTTCTTTCACTTGGACATTGTTCCTTGATCCCTAGGTTATCTTGCCTCATTGAGGTGTCATCTTTCACCCATTAAAATTTGTTGTTGTTACAAAACTAACCTACATCCATTAGGGCTGCAGAAAGCTAACCCTCTAACCCTAGCTAACTCCTAAACGAAACCTAGAAATTAGCTATAACATTGCCCAAACAAACTACTAACCCTAGCGCACTTTTTGGCCTAGTTTAAAGTGATTTTCATTTTTCTGTTATAAATCTTGGTTTCCTACAGCCATAAGGTTGATAAATATCACTGCAGTTAGATTTTTTGTGACAGCCTTGCTTTTGTGCTAAAGTCTTACTATATCATTCTTGAGATAAACTAGTCTTTACTAGCTTGTCTTGTTCTTATTCAATTGGACTTTTAGCACTTATTTTGCATCTCTTGTTATCTTTTGTATGCTGATATATATCATTGATTATTGCTTCAATTAGAGACAGCAAGCTTAACTTGATTTTCCACCTAACATATTACAAGTATACTTGGTTTTCATTGTGTCTCGAGAAGGTATCTTACTCCCGATAGGTCACTCATCTCATCTGGAAACCCTTAACCTTTCCCAAGACTCTTTTCCAAGTTCCTTCTACCATTTAGAATTGACCTTTAGGGGCATTGATCCATACATCACATTTTCCATCTCAATTCCCCCTAGGGTCACCGGGATTCCCCCTTGACGTGACTACCTCACCTTTAAAGTGATGGGAACACTTGCCTAAGGTGACAGTGGGTAGGTTCTCTCCTAGTTGTCGCCATTTTGGTGGTTGGGTCGGGCTTTTCCCAACCTATAACTTGTGCGATAACATTTTGGCGCCATTGTCGAGGAGGATTTTGAATCCTCTTCTGAACCCTAATGACACTTTGGAAAGCTATCCTCAAGCCTCTCCCCTAGCTTGCCTGGCGATTTCACCCAAGGGACGTACCTTTCCCCTTTTGTGATGAGCTCTTCTTGAAG
Source organism: Picea engelmannii (assembly GCA_009831015.1). NCBI lineage: Eukaryota > Viridiplantae > Streptophyta > Pinopsida > Pinales > Pinaceae > Picea > Picea engelmannii. Next base: position 18,366 of record ML860167.1, read on the forward strand.
CTCATCTGGTAACTCCACCTTCCCAAAACCCTTCCTCTTCCAAGTTTTTTTCCCCTAGGAGGTTCAATCCTTTTAAGGTTTACGAAAGAAGACCTCCCCTCAATCCTCCCGTTGTCAAAACCCTTTTCCACGGTACCCTTCCCCTTGCTCCAATGGCTCACCCTTGGGAAAATGACCTTTACATACCCCTTAACATGTAAACTATCCAGAGATACTCCAATGCAATGCCAAAAGAGTCAAACAAGTGGTTGCCAAAGTTCCCTGGAAATAATGTAGTGATTGTTGAGGATCACCTTTACGTCATGGGCAGAGACATGGACAATGCAGGGATTGAACATGAGGATGTAGCGATGAAGTTAATCACTTCATCATTGACTGATAAAGCTCTTGATTGGTTTAGAAGCCTTCCTGACAATCATCTCACATCTTATGAAGCTTTTGCCAATTTATTTAAGAGCAGATGCTCAACAAAGAAAGATGGTGGGACGCTTGGAGCTCAATTCAATCAAATAAAGAAAAAGGAGAATGAGATAGTGAAAGAATTCAATACTGGATTTGACAGGTTCAACCAAATTCCAATAGAGTTCTGTCTTACAGCCTCATCAGTCTGTCTCCTCTACATGAATGCTTTTGAAGGGTAATTTCACTTCATTTTGAACGACAAGAAGCCTACATCGCTAACACAAGCCAAAGAGAATAGTGCTGACATTGAAGAGAACCTTCTTGATTCAAAGATAGAGCCTTTTCAGTACCCTTGTGTCAAGGCATAAGCAAAGACTAAGGTTTCCAACAACAGTGCTCCTAATCCAATTGCCCTCTTGACTCAGAAAATAGATCAGATGAGTACT
>ML860168.1:664-23941 GCA_009831015.1 Picea engelmannii
ATATATATTGCAGTCTTTTAGTTTTCTTAAAAGCTTCAGCATAGTCCATGAACATGTCACCCATAGAGGCCTTAACGTCATGTCCCTCTTTAATATTGTGCATATCTTAGATGTCAGATTTGAGAATCTGCTCGGATATGAGAATTTTAATATGTACTATTAGTCATTGTTCGACATACATATTCGAAAAGATTGGCATTAATAAGAAAAAATATCAAGAACATCTGTCATTAAAACGAATTAACAAAAAATCTATGGAAGGTCATCCAATGTTGATTTTAAATACTTATCACCATTTCTCTCTATCATCAAAGAGTTGGGATTTAGGGTGCCTTCGTTCTAATGTTTCTGGTCATGGACATGTAAGACAACTTAGAGATGCAATTGAGGCCCGGATGAAAGAAGAGAGACTAGTTTTATGTGACATGAGCTTTGAGTAAAAAACAAATTGTGTTATAGAAGAGAAACTCAAAGAGGAGGAAAAAATTAGAACAAATATGTTTTGGTTGGTGTTCTCCATGTGTTTGATGCTTTGGTTGGTTGAAAAGGCTGCTTGGAGATTTGTTTATTGAACTTATTTGTTTTCTTGCTGGGATTTGTAATGGATTTTCAGGTCACGTGCAAAATAGTTCATCGTTGAAGTATATAGCTTCTTCCAACAATACAAATTTAGAAAGTGTATTGAATTCTGCAGATCCCACAAGAATTTGTGTTCCTCAAGGGTGGCGCATTTACAGTGGCTTGCAAAAATGGCTTGTCATGTTTGTAAATGATGCGAAATATTACTCCATTTACGAATGTGACCAAAGGCGGGTAAAAAAAACTGTATGGGTGGATAAAACAACATATTATCACTACAAATTTTTTTATTTCAAAGTTTAATGAGCACATGTGGGTCTGGTAACCGACTTGATAGAAAGCCATGTTCTTTGTCAAAGTTTGTTCGGTTTCCTCTGGATGTAGTTGCAGACTCCACATATTTGGCGTCACCTCTGAACATTCCAAACCTTTCTGTGGGCTGCCATACCTGTCACCGCTATGAGGAAAGATATATTCTGATGCAATATGCAACATTTGATACACTTTCCAGACCTGTGCTGATGCATTCTGTAGCATTTGATGCAATTACCAGAGCTGTGTTGGCCGAATAAGTTATGTACATCAACAGATTTTCATTTTGCAGCTGGGTTGGATGTTTCTTCCAATTTATTGTAATAAAGCAAAGAAGTTTGACATACAAATCTTCAGGCAGGCTTTTCAACCAACCAGGTGATCAAATACAGGGATAATATAAGTGACAACATACTTGAATTTTTTTCCCCTGTCATGGATATTGTGACATAAAACGACTCCCTCCACTTTGAGATCATCCTGAATCACATTTCTAAGTTGTCTCGGATGTCAAGGGTCAGGAACATTGCAAGGAAATCACCTTAAACCCCAAGTTTTGGACGTCAGAGGGAAATTAATACTTGACAAAGAATGAAATGTTGAATACACAACCATTGCAAGAAGGGCATATCTAGAAGAGACAAGTTATTCAAAAAACTAGGATAGATGTACTTGGCAGTCTCGATTAAGTAGAAACCCCGAAATTGATATTCAACTCGGTTTTTTACGAATAAAGGGTTTGAACGTCAAGAAAACTATCAAGAAGCTTCATCAATGTACATATTTTTTATTGGTCGTCGACATGACAAATCGCAATCATTGTGGCAAATAGCCTCAGCTGTATTTTGTAACCCATCTTATTTGAATATAAAATAATTTCGATTTATTTTTTAATAGTATTTTCCAATCTCTGGTATTTGTTTTAATTTTATTTTGTACCTTCGCCTGTGTTGTAAAACATGGACGAAAAGATTTTCTTTCTGCTACCCACCGCTTCAATTTAAATAAATCATTCTCTATTCATTTCTTACATTTTACATTTAAGAATAATTTTTCATAAGCCATACTTATGTGGCGCTGACCCTGTATTTAAAGAAAGAAATTGGAGGACCCATCTTGCTTCCATTCTTTGGGTGTCGTAAATAGAATGAATTAATGAGTTACAACAAGGCAGATCAGGTGTTGACGAAATGTTTTTGTTTAGTGTGTTGACGAAATGTGTGTGTATTCAAGTGCATTTACTCACATCCCATCCATGTTCCATCATATACATCCTGTAGCCAAAGAGATTTCATGGTCTGCAAGGAATACAAGATGAATAGATGATAATGAGTTTATCTCTTGGCCAATACTTAGCCAGTTATCTGGCCACCAGGTCCTGGGTTCGCGGTACCCAACGCTTATGTCCCTTGTTCTATCATATACATCTTGCAGCCAAAGAAATTCAATGATCTGCAGTTTATGCTTTTACTAGTGAGAACCCAGCAGGGGTTCAAAAACATTGTCATTAATAAATGAGAAAAAAAGGTTTTTCAACTATCAGATACTTGTTCCTTTTCCCCTTTTCCTTTTCCCATCCATTATGGCTTTCTGGTTTTATACTTAGTCGTCTTTCTATGATGGGCAGTTGCAGGGTTCACGGGTTGACACATATTCATCTCCATCTGTATCTTCACATGACGAATCCGACTGACCGTTGTTCCTTTCCATACCTAGGCAATTTTATGGTCGTGGTTGTCGGGTTGTCCTTTTCTTCTTCCCTCTTGTTATCGCTTTATATGATCATTTTGGCCCTAACCATATCCTTCTTGTACTTTTCTTTGGTCGCATCTTCTTCGAGTTTCGGTACAATTTCTTTTATGAATTTTGCAATTTCATTCTCTTCAAGAATGAGTCCAATTCTTTACTTCCAGGCACGAAATTTTTCCATACCTTCTAACTTGTCGGAAAGCTTGGTGCTTGCAGACATCTTGACTTGGAGCTAGGAAAATGACCAGAAAATGAAAGTACTCAGAAAGTGAATCTGAACTTACCAGGAGATGTGTTGGGCTAAGGCAACTAGGTTGGAGTTGTATGTTTTCAAAAAATCCAAATTTTACACCTTGAAACTGGACTTGCGCAAATTTGGACTGGTACTTCTTGTACTAGTTCTAGTATCCTGGTTTTCTGGTACCAGTCAAAACTAGGGTTCGACTTTTTGGAGGCTCTGGCCACTGAAAAGGTGTGCTCAAGCTACCAAATGATGCGCTAGAGTATGGTGCACTTCCCTAGATGGTTTTTAGTCTAAAATTCCTCTCCAATAAAAATCTCTAATTTTCTTATACGACAACAGTGACATTTTTGGATACCCAATGAAAGGTGCTCTATTTAGTCAATCTCTGATACCATGTTAAATTTAGAGTTGTTATTAAGTTCTTTTCAATTTACTAGGGCATAACAGCATAAGTAGGATCATTGAAAGAAACACAATCACAAGGTACACAACATTTTATCCTGGGAAACCCTCATGGGGGAGAAAACCCAGCAAAAACTTCCGCAATAATAGATTGCCAATACAATGCCAAGACTTAAGACAAAACCATGCGCCTCTCTCTACTTCTTGCAACTGCAGCTACCTTCAAAAGATGCGCACTAGAAGTGAGTGTGAGTGAGTGAACAAATGAGGTGCCCTCCTCACTTATAAATACTAGTTGAGGAGGTGTTAGGGTTATGTCTCTTCATCAAGTAGGTCTGATTTCTTCCAATAGTGGTTAAAACCACTTTATTAAATCCCAGGGATCGACTTTACAAACACCACCATGTAACTATGGTTTGACCAATCCACAAAAGTGGATTTGGTCTTATACAAGACCCGACATGATCAATCCACAAAAGGGGATTTTATCTATAAGATAATAACTCAATTATAATTAGAATATTCTTCGAAGTTACAATATTTCAACAGAAAATTCTTGTAAAAATGTTTTTGAGTTTCATGTCAGATGGAAGATATCACTTCCTGACATGATTTATGACAACCTTTGAATACCCTAGGATGGAGATAGTATCAATACCTTGACTCCATGCCAGACGCAAACCTTGGAAAAGGGCATAAGCTCTAGCTTGATTATTGGTTGCTATGCCTAGGCTCCATGAAAAAGTGAGTTTGCTTTGTCCTCCTAGGGAGAAGATAACCCCACCCGCTCCTGCCACCCCGGGACAAATAATTTTTTTCCATCGACAAACAATCAATTTTGTTCATCGGTGGACCTTGAAATTCATCTTATCAGTGAACTTCAATGTTGTCTCGTCAGAGGACTTCAAAACTTAGAAAACATGTGTTCGACAGCTACAAAATGTTGTCATTGCCAAACTTCAAAATGTTTTCATCAACAAACTTCAAAATGTTTTCATTGTCGAACTACAAAATGTACCTCGACAAAAACCAAAATGTTCTCATCATTGAACTACAAAATGTACTTCAATGAGCTACAATATGTACCTTGACAAACAACAAAATGTTCTCATCATTGAACTACAAAATGTACTTCAACGAACTACAAAATGTTCTTCATTGCCAACTTCAATAAATTTCTCATCATTGGAGTTTGATATTCCTCTTCATAGAACTACAATTTTCCTCATTGGTGGACTTAATTGTTTTTCTTCATTGTCGAACTTAAATATCTACACATCGATGGTCTTGAATTTTTCTTTTCATTGGTGAACTCATTTAACTTAGAATTTTTTTACCAAATCTGCGATGAATCTGGACCATTGATTCCAAGATCAAATGTGATCTAGGTCGTTGATGATTATACATCATTTTCAAATGTAATTTTACATAGGGCCACCATAGAATCTTTGGACTTAGCTTCGCATAGCCAATTTCAACCCTACGCTTGTCAATTTAAGACCCCCGCACCAAATACGTACAAGATTTCATTTGAAAATTGGGGATTTCACTCTGATTTTATCATTTTCCCCAATTTCGATGCGAATTAAAAATCCACAACAATGAGTTTGTCAAATTCGCACTGGTCTTCATCCCATATAGATATGATGTTGAAACCTTCCCTTAGATACCACTCTGTAACATGCCCAACTCTCATCTTGAGCCATGTTACTACCAAATCGACATAATACAACTCTAATACCAACTTAAAAATACATGCACATAGCATGATGAATAGACTTATGCATTAACCATAAAAATGTTTGTAGATGCATACTACTTAGGAATACACCACATTTAAATGCATAAATACAAAATAAAATGCAACAATTAAACACGACTTTGACACTGCAAATCAATAGTTATTAGAACACTTAACTTTATAAACATTTTACACAACCAGCTACAAACATCGAACGTTCCACCCAACCATAGGCATTGTTGCTCAAATTCTCTCTGCAACAAGCCACCCTCAAGCTGGGGCTATGGGTCCACAAGGACAAATGGGCTCCTATGGGTATCTATAGTCCACAAAAATAACCCAATACCTAGTAAAAACACAATGAAGCGACTCTTACAACGATTCCAATTGCTTTGCTCTCTTCCCCATCAGCCTGCACAACCCAAGGGACTAGATTTCCTTCTCTGCACTACAATCCCTCAAACTATCTCCATTACTACTAGGGATCTAGTACAGACCAGCTAAGAATATCTCACTTGGGGGCTCTAGGAAATCCAACTATAACAGGAGTGCTCACATTAGTGTTTACACATGCTCCTTTACCATATTTCTCAACATAAATTCATTTACAGGCATGGCAACCTCATTCTTAGCATTATTACTGGCTTCAACAAGTCGTCTTCAACACCTACTATGGTTTTTTTCCTTTTCCTAGAACTAAACTCTCTTTCTCTTCTCTTCTTCTAAGTTGTAAAATTAGCTCCCCCTCTCTACTCAAATTTCCTTTCCCTAGCATGGTTGACTTTTGCAATTCTCCAAGATGATTGTACTTAGCCCACGCTCTCATAACCAAGTGGGATGGCTCTTTCACCCATTTCTTACATGCATTAAATGATACAAGTTCCATCATCAGTGTACTTATCACATGCTTCAATAACTAGGTGAGATGACTCCCCCACCAACCTCCTAAATGCATTCAATGATTGGTTTTAATAAGTCAAAGGACGTAAAATAGTTAATCACAAAATGGTTTAGTAAAATGGCATGTGATTATAGGCATGTAGAGTTTTCCCTTGGAGCCCCTATTATCCCCTTCTCTTGTGAAATCATAACCCCCCATGACTATGTCCTTATCAGTGGATGTACTTTATTTTATTATTTTTCAATGTACATACCTATTACATTGTTTGGATCTTGACTATTTATCATATTTATGAACTAATCTTGGAATCAAAACCAAGGTTTACATATATAACCAATCACAAAGTCATATCTCCTTACCATATAATAAGATAGGATAAAAATATCTCTAAAACATTATTTTAGTTTGTTAATAGATATAATTAATGTTGAGATCTAATCATCTATCTCAATAAGACCAACCATAAAGATATTTGTTTACAATCTTACTTGTCATTTGTATCATTCTTATATATGTTAAAACATTATTTTAGTTTGTTAATAGATATAATTAATGTTGAGATCTAATCATCTATGTCAATAAGACCAACCATAAAGATATTTGTTTACAATCTTACTTGTCATTTGTATCATTCTTATATATGTTGATTCACTTGGCATCCACTCACCTTTACCAATAATGCAATTTTAATTATCCTTCACAAGTATCCATACATCAAACACAATGAAATGAATCATATACAAATATTACTTGTCATTGGTATCATTCTTATAAATGTTGATTCACTCATCTACTCACCCCTACTAATAATGTAATTGCAGTTACTCTTCACAAATGTTCATACATCAAACATAATGAAATAAATCATATAGAAATAACGTTGTTTTTTGTAAATTTGCAAATGTTAGTTTAAATTATTATCAATAATTTGAATCTTTATAATTAAAGATGTTTTTAATATGTTTATATTCATATAAATCATAATTTAGTTTCAAAGGATAGTTTCAATGATAGTTTCAATCCTTTTCCTCTAAGATGTAAATCCATTTCCCCATTGTGTGAGGTCGATAAATATCAACCTCCAACTATAAAGAAAGAGTGGGAAATTAACTTCTTCAATTTTATCTTGAAGACTAGAGGATAGGTGAAATCAAATGCACATTAATGATCCAAAATCATTTCTTTTGTACAATATTTGAATTTCCAAATGTATAATTACAGATACATTGTTCTTATTTGTAACTCATTATTCATCCTTAATCCTTGAAACTACCAAGTTTATTTTCAAATAAAAATAGAACATTTCTTACATGAAAAACCATCCTAACATTGTCACATTATTGAAGTACAATGCCACGAAACTATCTGACATGGTCATATTATCTTTTACTACTTGAAAGAAGTATTCTACCAAGTTTCAATGATTGAGATGAGACTTTTTGAATGAACAAACCTTATCCAATTGAAATCTATATTAGAAAATAATTATAAAATGCTGATTTTGCTAGTGATAAATGCAAGTAATCTTTTTCCCCCTCAAAGATATTAGCATAGTCCAAATTTCAAGATTTTGAATGAAAGAACTGACATAGTTGAAATCTATGTTAGAAAATGGCTATAAAATTGATTATGCTAATGGTAAATGCAAGTAATATTTTTCTATTTTAAAGATAGAACTAAGTAATATTTTTTTATCTCCAAGATATTATTATGTAATTTTTTTATCTTCAAGATACTAATATTTTTTTATGTTTTAAGTAATATTTTTTTATCTTCAAGATATTACTAAGAAATTTTTTTATCTCCAAAATACTAATATTTTTCTATTTCAAAAATATATGTTCTAACCTTGAAACTTGAACCATTAAATATTGAAAAAAATTCAAATGTAAATTTTGCAGTGTTAAAAGTTGAGATGAATCTGTACTCTTTATTGTGTTATTATTATGGTGGTTTTTTTTCATATATTTATATGTTTAAACACTCTTTTTTCCAATTCATTTTATTAGTATTAAAAAAATTCTAACATTATAAAAATTAAGATCAGCATTACAAAAGTTCTATTTTTAAACATTTAGAATTTTTTACAATTTAATTTCTTAGCATTATAAAAATTACAAGATCAGCATTAAAAAAGTTACAAAAACTTTTATGGGATTATAAGTAGGGATTGGTACTAGTATCTGCTTAGTTACACATAGTTACAGTACCAACAAAATAAAGGTTAAGTTGTATCTGTATTAGTTTATTTTATTATAAAGGTTAAATGTATCTGTATTAARTTTATTTTATTATTACTAGTATTTTATTATTAAACATATTTTAATAATTTTATTTTTAAAATTTTTAATTTTTTTAATTCAATTTATTGTATTAGTTTATTTTATTATAAAGGTTAAATGTATATGTAATAGTTTATTTTATTATTACTAATATTTTATTATTAAAAAATATTTTAAAATTGTATTAGTTTATTTTATTATAAAGGTTAAATGTATTTGCACTAGTTTATTAGTAGTATTTTATTATTAAACATGTTTTAATAATTTTATTTTTAAAAAATTTATTTTTTTTAATTCAATTTATTAAAGATACTATTTATTTTATTATTAACCTGGTTTCAATAGTTTTATTTTTAAAAATTTTAATTTTTTTAATTCAATTTATTGAAAATACTAATTTATTTTATTATTAATCTGTTTTCAATAACTTTATTTTTAAAAACTTTAATTTTTTTAATTCAATTTATTAATGTTATAGACGTGATGCATCTATTAAGACCATGCAATATATGATCCTTAAAACTATGATGTCAAAGCTTTATGTTTTAAAACAAACTAATTTATTCAACATATGGCTTGTAACACGTATAAATTGTATAATGAAAAACTCCAAAAAAAATTCAACAAAAAAGTTTTATATCGAATTATTCCTTAAAACCTGAAAAAAAAGACATTAACTCCGATTTATTAAATAAAGTCTTTAAACATGAAAGTTAACTGTTGAATCTCTATTTTGATTAAAAAAAACCCATTAAATGAAATAGTGGAGAGTAATTCGGGGAAGAGATCTCTATTTTTCAGTGTTGAATCTCTATTTTGATTAAAAAAAACCATTATATGAAATAGTGGAGAGTAATTAGGGGAAGAGATCTCTATTTTTCCTCGTTAGCTAGGTAACAGGTTCACTAACAAAATTGGAAGGAAAGGTTAATTACTTTTAAGATATGCTTGTTGCATAAAAAACTAAGGGGATGAATAATCAGGCAAGCAGGCAGGCATGTCTGAGATATGATCACACTGACGTGCATTCCTTTCAAATGGAAAAGATTGTGTCCAGAAACCTTTCATGAGGTGACTAATTCAGTCCATTTGGGAGATCTTGCAACTTTTAAATCAGAGCTGGTTGATGCTTGCCCTCCTTGCTGGATGGAGAAACCTTTCATGAGGTGACTAATTCAGTCCATTTGGGAGATCTTGCAACTTTTAAATCAGAGCTGGTTGATGCTTGCCCTCCTTGCTGGATGGGGTATCTGTGTGACTATCCTTTTGCTTAATGATATATCATTCCTCGTAATGCAACATCTGGTTTAGAAGATTTTATTGAAAAACTTAGAAGCTAAAGAGATTCAACGTCTAACAAAATTTGGGCAAATGAGGGAAAGAGGGTTTGAGAGATAGAGAAATTTGACTCTTATCAAATGAGTATATACACACAGTTCATTTGCAATAATTATTACAGCTGGGCTGGGTATGCACATCATTCTTCCAAAATACAGCACAATACGTATGGTAGTGGCCATACGAATTCCAAAAGAACCTCTTCCAAACAGTGCCAAGGATATTAAGGATTCTACACTTGGAACTCACAATCACAATCCTCGGAGCGTGAATGAGACTTGCAAGAAAACAGAAATTGGGAAAGAACCCTAATTGGAGACAGTAGAAAGTAAGGATATACAATCTTGAATTGAGACATGGTAATGAATATTGCATTTAATGCACATTAATAACCAAGAATCTGGCAAGAACAATGCCCCATGCTACCTAAAAAATCTATACCATTTGGAAGCTTCATTGTATGCCATCTAATACTTTGACTGATCTTCCCATTCTTTACAGGAACAATCATGGCTATCAGTGCAGACCCCATAGTACCCACCAAGTAAATCTTTTCTTTGCTGCTGGACATTGCTAAAATCAATTTTGGATCCCAACCCAAGAGCAAATCCTCAGGCTGACACTTTACAGGCACCCAGCGATCATCTTCTGGTATATATTGTTTATAACCACCAAAATCAATAATATAGAGCTTACCATCCATAACAGTGCTTGGTTTCCCCCATCCTTCACGTAAGCCCGGTTTTATTTCTGACCATGTATCTGTAATGGGATCGTACATGCCCCCACTCATACGACCTCTAATGCTCTGTGGTCCTGTTACACATAAATTCCCATCTACAACCGCTACATGTTTAAGAGGATTAGAAGGATTGTCAGCAATGGCACCTCGTGCACTTGCTGCAAACCTCCATGTGTTTGTAATGGGATCATAAACTTCCAAGCAAGGGAGGGAATAGCCTGTGAGATGGCACATGCCAGACCCTCCGACTACATACAGTTTGTTGTCGATTACTCCTACTAGGCAACCAAAACGAGGAGTTGACATGGATGCCACCCGTCTCCACTTGTTCTTCCTTGGATCATACATCCACACATCCCTGTACATAATCGTCAGAGTGTTAGTGTGGGACAAAAATAGCAACCACCCACTGTGTATTATACGAAAGCCCCTAGTTACAAACAAAACAAATGAATCCACACGTGGTAATATTAAACAGCTTGAAGCTAGGCAAGAAAATAGAAGACCTGATTTGTATATAAGCATAAAATCAAAGACTCTTTCCGCGGTGAAGTTAAATAAAGGTTTTGAAATGAGGACTTTCTCCCTGGTTGCTTTAAAGATAAAATGCATTTACCACTCAAATGACATTTTATTAACATACAATAGAGGATAAGTGCACTTTCCAGAGTTTAAATTGCATTCGAAAACATGCATTTGCAGTTTAATACAATGGCCATTCAGATGATTGATTGAAACCATGCACTGACTAGGGGGTCTATTTGTATTGCTCTTTGATTGTGATTTAAGGGGTTTTCAAATGAGGACTTTCTCCTTAGTTGCTTTAAAGATTAAATGCATTTACCATTCAAATGACATTTTATTAACATGCAATAGAGGATACATGCACTTTCCAGAGTTTAAATTGCATTTGAAAACATGCATTTGCAGTTTAATACAATGGCCATTCTGATGATTGATTGAAACTATCCACTGACTAGAGAGTCTTTTTACATTGCTCTTTCCACCATGATTGTGTTTAAGGATATAAGAAGATAACCAGTACATAAAGATGCTGATTTAATCATATTTGAATGTTTTAAGAAAGGTAAAAACAGGTCCAGGAAGTACCTTATTGCTGCTTTACCAAATGGAGCACCGCCAATTACATAAAGCTTTCCTTGCAAGACTGCTGATGCTGCACCCAAGATTACCTGCCCTCCAGTCAAAGCTCGATCGTAGGGTATTGGAGGAAGTGCGTACCACCTATATCTCTGTGGATCTAGTGCATGCCATTGGCTGTAACCACCAATAAGTTGCCATCTTATTCTCTTACCTTGGCTCCTTTCATCCAAGTGCGGTGACGTCCCAATATGAAGATAAAGCCAATCCTCAGAGCACCCAAGCAGCTTCCGTTGCTCCAAGAACTCGCAGCTATCAATTGACTGGCGCCATGATTTAGATACAGCACGAAGACTAGAGTGATAGACACGAGGAACCCTCGCTAGACATTGTAAACCTATATCATTTGGCAACCCTGGCAAAATACTTAAGTCATTTCCTTCAAACTCTGTGTTGGACGTACTACAGAATTCGGTGCTCTTTGCTGGCAACTCTTTCCGGGCAAACTTTCTCCACTGACCTACTTCCACCAGTGCCTGTTATCAGTAATCTTGGAGTACAACAACAACAACAGAGCAAAAGAAAAGTCTGACTCGTTTTATTTTACTACACCCCTAACCCCAATCCATAGGCCTTTGAATTCTAAGAGCATATTTAGAAAACATCACAGTTCAGTCATCTTTACTAAAGAAACCCAATGGAATTGTATTTTAGCCAAACAGAAGACAAAATGCTCAATAGCTGAAAAAATGTGTAAGCTTCCTGGATGTACTATTTGATCCTCAAAAACCAAAATCTATCATGGAATATTTGGTTTGGTCCTCTTTCTTTAAAGAGCCCTTCGAAATGAATTTAGACTACTAAACTATACATATGATAAAAAGATTCCAAAAACAAAAAAACAGAAAAGAGAGCTTCCCGAAAACCTATTTCGCTCCACATAAATCAAGATTTACTTGGCCTAAAAGAGAAGATAAGTTGCTATAAGGTTAATAAAAAAAATACAAGAACAGAAAAAGAGCTTCCACTAGGCCTATTTGGCTTCACAAAAACTAAGATCTAACAAAGAGCACTTCTTGGCTTAAGAGAAGATAAGTCGCTATAAGGTTTAACAGAAAAAAAGCTTGCGGGAAACCTGTTTGGCTCCACATAAACCAAGATCTAGCAAAGAGCACGACGTGGATTAAGGGAAGATAAGATGGCTCCACATAAACCAAGATCTAGCAAAGACCACGACGTGGATTGAGGGAAGAAAAGATGCTATATGGTAAACAAAGAAATTCAATAACTTGAAAAAAAAATAATCAGAAAAGAGAGCTTTCTGGAAACCTATTTGGCTCCACATAAACCAATATCTAACAAAGAACAGTCTGCTCAGCGTGCATATTTCTGTCGATCAGCTCAGGTGAGACTTCGTCTCTGCCCTGCATTGCAGTTTCAGATTTGGTAAAGTCAAATCAAATCCCCGCATTAGCTTTCAAGAACATGCATTATGATCACCCAGACAGTTGAGCTTATTGTCCACAAGAAAAAAAATGCATTTTAATTGAATGGACTCAGAAAAGTACATGTTGTACCAAACAGAGCCTCCTGGAAACCTATTTGGCTCCAGGTAAATCAAGATCTAACAAATGACAGTATGCTCTGTATGTCAATTGGGTTTAGCCTGAGTGGTTTGTGCTGAGGGGTGTTTTCTCCCACCCAGGTTCAATTCCTGCAAGTGACATTGTTGAGCTCTTAAAGGAGTAAGCTATCGAAAAAGCCTCGGATTTCTACAAAATATGAGTAAACTACCGAAAAAGCCTCAGATTTCTACAAAATCTGGTTTACAGGTACCATCCTTTAAAAAGCCTCAGATTTCTACAAAATCTGGTTTACAGGTACCATCCTCAAAAGGAGGGGAAGAGCCCGGTGGGTTTCCTAGGCTCTATTCCAAAGTAAATTAAAAAAGAAAAAAACAGTATGCTCAGTATGCATATCTCTGTCGATCAGGTCAGGTGAAAACTCATCTCTGCCCTGCATTGCTTTTTTAGATTGGGCAAAGTCAAATCATTTTCATGTATTACCTTTCAAGGACATGTATTATGATTCCCTGGGTAGTTGAGCTTACTCTAGTTCTTTCAGGCATTCCACAAGCACAAAAATGCATTTTATATGCAAAACTTTCTGTTGCAAATGTCAGTCTTAAAAATACATATCGCATCGAATAGCCTTGAGGTGAAATTTAACACCCTGTCATAAAATGGTAAATATTCAATTTTCTTTGAGGACGAACTAAGCTTTTTATAATGGGATGCGACTAAGGGACACCTGTTTACATGGTTTTTACCAGCTATTAGAAAGTTAGCGAGTGGAGACGAACTAGAGGCATATACAAGTATGACTTGCCCTCTAATCAGGGCGACTGGGAACGAGCTAGAGGCATATACAAGTATGACTTGCCCTCTCATCTCATCAGGGCATACAGAGAGTTACTAATGAGATTTTACCATTCAGACTATGTCCCCTTGGCACAAGATCCTTCTGATCACGAGGATGATTAGAATAGAGCCCATTAGTCACAGGGACTAATCATAATCATAAACAGATAGACCATGATTATCTAAAATTTATAAGCAACCACTATGGACTTCCCAAATCACGGGTGGAACGTGCATACCTAATAAAGGTACTTACACTATGAGCCTTCCCAACTCAAAACTAAAAAAGGCACTCTGAATTGCAGCCTATACAGAATGATATTCCAAATTTCCCGGAAAATATAGAGCTTTCACCACCTTTCTAACAATAAAGATCAAAACCCTTCACAAGATTTGAACATCTATGGCAAAATACAAAATACGACAGGAAATATGAAAAACTTAAAACCCCCGATCATTTTGTCTCATTACAGATGATAAATCCCGGCAACTTTCATCCATATAATTGATCTGCGCAATGTACTAAATCTTAACTTAACATAACAGACTGGTGGAACAGCCATCAAAATCCCCAAAACAAGATCAAGGAAATGCAATAACTAACTCACCCGGTCTTACAATCTTGAGTCTTTTGCGAAGCCCAATCCGAAGCCACCTTAAAGACTTTAGCCCATGGATTCTAAACCAAAGACCGAGCAGCCTGTTTCGAACCCGTGACTTGAACGACGATTTTTGGCAGCTTGAAACAGCGATTCCCATCTTTAAGCAGACTCGAATAAATTTATCGGCTCCACCTTCTAAGAACTAGCTCTCCTGGTTCTCTGCTTCTATGAAAACATTTCGGATGGGGTTGGTGAGTTACTTATTGAACAATCAGTTGACAGAAACCGATACCTCCATTGTTTGTTTTCAAGAAACAGGGACCAAAATTCTACGTCAAATATGAATTCCGCTCCGTCGGTAATAGACAGGGCAGAATGACGTGACGTGGCGTTGGCGTCAACCATCAATAGACGGAGAACGGTTGGTCACTTGTCTTGACGGACTATAATTTAACGTACAGGTGTGTCCGATTTCAGTCATTTGCCTCCGTCAGAATATGCCACGTCTCCCTGAATTGCCTTTAGGCGTTATCCAAAGGATAGATGAATATGATTACGTTAACTATAACGACCTTCGATTTTTCCGACCATGGTTAGAATTTAGAATTTGTTTTGCTTTTAAAAATGTTTTTTAAATGAAGCAAAAGGAGTTGGATCCAATGATGGAAAAGAGCAATTTTTCATCATTGAGTAAAATTCAATTCCAATGAGAGTGGTTTAACCTATACTCATAAAGACATTTTGACATAGTGGTCAAATTTGTGGTTACATCTAGAGATATTAAATGTCCAAAGGGGTTGGATCTAATGGCGGAAGGCTAGGAGTTCTTCATCATTAGGTAAAATTCAATTCCAATTAGAATTGTTTACACTGGAGTCATGAAGACACCTTCACGTGAGGTTGGATCTCATGGTGGAAAGCTAAGAGTTTTTCACCATTGGACAAGATTCAATTCTAATGAAACCCACTTACCATGAAACAGCTTGAGGTAATAATCCCTTAATGGATGATTTTGACCACTAACAAAAAGAAATTATTTATTTATATTGTTGTGTTTTACTATAATAAAATTAAGAGTAATTATGTTTATAATAATATTTTTAAGTTGTCAATTGAGTCTATTTTTGATAGGTGAGAGTTAATTGAGTCTATTTCTAATAATAGATAAGAATGATTATTACCCTCCTACCAAATACCTGGATACTATTTTCAAAATGAGAAAAGAAAAAGTACCAAATAATTTTTTTTAAATATATATTCCATAATTAAAAAAAAGCAAAGTTACACTCCAAACCTCTTACCAAAATTTAACTTTCTAAATGTACCAAAATTTAATTTTCTAAATACACATACCAAAATTTAATTTTCTAAATGCAAGAATCCACAAACTCAAGTGAAATTCTAAAAAGTTTGAGTGTACTGGAATGCCTATCAGGTTCACCAACTTATCAGAATTTTTGCTATGTGTTATAAAAGTTTGAGTGTTTCAAAACTCTAAATATAATTTTTTTTCAGATTTATTAAAATAATTTTTGTTAATGTTCAAAGAGGTTAGATCAATGTTGAAAAGCCAGAAATTTTTCATTGTAGAATAAATTCAATTCCTATAAAAACCTAATCTGAAACCATGAAACACCTTGAAATATATTATATTAAATAATATTGTGATATGCCCATGTCCTCCAAATTTTAAGCCCCTAATATATAGTACATGCTGAACAACTCATTCTTTACATCCATTTTATTCTTATTTAATACATTACCATTAATTCATTTCTTACATCCATTTATTATTTATTTAATACATCACCATTAATCTATTCCATACATTTATTATTTATTTATTTAATACATCACAATCATATCACCATTAACCCATTCCTTACATACATTTGTTATTTATTCAATACATCACAATCATTCAAATACAAAAACTATTTTCAAAACAAATAAATAAAATTTCAATGATTCTCATAAAAAAACAAATTTTAAAACCCAAAATAATCTATTTATTCCTTTTTTTAATACATCACAATCATATCATCAGTAACTCATTCTTTAGAATGTTCCTAGAGGGGGTAGGGTATGTATACTTTCGTAGACTTTACCAGTGAAATTGTTGAGCAGAGGGGAGTCCCTTGTCCCACAAACAAGGGGGTCTCATACACCAATTTGATGTGCTGGCTTGGCTGTGACCTTAAAAATATATTATTATTATTCAATACAACAAGATCATTCAAATATAAGAACTATTTTCAAAATAAATAAAGAAAATTCTAGTGATTCTCATAAAAATAACAAATTTTAAAACCCAAAATAACCATCAAAAAAAAATATCAGAAAATGTCATTCTAGAAATCGTGAAGGGTTCTCAATCTACTTGAGAACAGAGCATAATCAGATTCGTGTTGGATAAACTTTTTATTTTTTTAGGATTTTTTTTACTAGAATGGGACAATGTAAATTTGGATATTATCTCTATTTTCTGTTGTTTAAATTGTATTTCTGAATGTATAAATGGATTCAGCCTATTGAAAAACTCCTAAATCATTCTGATTATACAAATTTAGCCACTCATTATCGGATTTTGGAAAAAATCAAACAGAAAAAATTACCCAAAAATAACCAAAAGATAAAACGTTTAGACTAATAATCTCGCAAGAAATAGTCGAAGCAGTTTTTCGCCAAAAACCTCTGAACTTTGGAGAAATAAAATGCTCTGTTTAAGCCTGGAATATATTGGCACTCGACACAGTCACGACCAATGGGTTGAAGTGTCTTCTTCTAATGTGCAATCACTGTTCTCAAAATCCACAGAAGCGAAACGTTGGACAAAACACTGATTTCTCTACTTATATACTGCACGCCACCGAGAAGAATCCTGCATACTATAGTCGTCGATCCATTCCTGTATCTTGCAACAAGGATGGACCTGGATACCAAGTTCACACAGATACTTCAAATACCAACAATGCCAACATCGCCCCATATAAACACAAACAACCCCTCTTCTGTTCATCATTTTCACTTTTTTCTTCTTCCTAGTGCTCACACACCGAAGGATTCGATCCCTGATCAATCCCTGCTATCTAATCCATTATTGAGGTTGTGAACCCGTAGGCACCAACGAGTACCAAGTGAACAATTATTTTTTAAATAGAACTCTTAACAGAGACAATAACTGAAGAGAGTCTGCTGACATATATCCCGTCATAGTTTAAACATTCTAAGTTTTTTATTTTGTTTTGCTGCTATCATTGGAATTCAGTAAGATGAGCAAGATGATTGTTGGCAAAATCTCAATTTTACAGTGATATAATCATGTTTCTGAGTGTATAAATGGATTCAGCTTGCTCAAAAACCTCTAGTCACCTGAAATATGTACGTTGAACCACTGAAATCTGTCATTCCAAATATTTTTCTAAATTTCCCATCCAATTTTGGATGAAACCCATCAGAAAATATGACCTCAGGGACTTGAAATATGTATGTTGAACCACCTAAATCTACCATTGCAAATATTTTTCTAAATTTCCCATGAGTTTTTGGATAAAACTCATCAGAAAATATTACTTAAAACGTTTAGACTAAATCTATACTGTGCATTAATTATGCAGAAATCATGTAATAAGGGTAGAGCCTTCTGAAATATTGACTTATATCTGTAAATTAATTATGCGAAATCATGTAATAAGGTAGTACTTAGTATTACTTTTTAAGTTTTAAACTTTTTCTTTGATAAGTTTTGTCTAAAATTAGATCAGAAATTCAGAAAATTGTAGATTTCAATGGTTGAGATTATACATATTGGGTATTTTGGGGTTTTGGGAAAGTTGAATTTATGTATGCCTTCAAAAATACTATTTAAACAATTTTGTAAAATTGTGATTTCACCAACAATTGCATTGCTAAAATTCAACAGAAATATAAAAAACATTAAACATTTTTAGTAAAATTGTTACCTAAAATGCATTTCTTGAGGTTTCTAAAAAAAAGGTTGAGATAAATATCCATCTCTACTATGATTTTGGTTTACATTATGGTATAACCTATATGTTGAGAGTGTGAACCTCATCCAGAAAGATTTTATTTAGGGAGGAGGTTTTTGTTAAATATATCAATAACCTCAATAGTGTGTGATTGTACACTGCTAGTTGTCCTGACCAGTTGTACGAGTTAGTTAGGATCTCTTGTTGTTTCTTGATTTGCTTGAGCCTATTTAGCTCAACTCTTTTCCCTTAATGAATATACTCGACGCTCTGCACTCTACACTTTCTTGTTCCCAATTATGTTTTATCTTCTCTGCTTCTCATTTTGTCATGGTATCAGAGCTTCAAACGTAAGCCTCTTCACATAGTCTGGAGAGCAGCCCGATCCTAAGAAGTGTAGAACTTACATTGTCTACGAGAGCATGGGACACAAGATTCTTCACAGTGATTGGAGAACATGACACAATCTGTGATACGCTCAAAAGATCATTGGAGACAACAAAATGCATGGAAGCAGAGTTGCCGAAAGACGAAACATTTAAAGACTCTTTGAGAACAGTCCGTAGTCCACTCAAAAGATCGTTGGAAACATAAAAGTGCGAGGAAGCAGAAGCTGCAGAAGGACGAAACAATTAAAGAGTCGTGAACATTTAAAGATTCGTGAAAGATTCGAGTAGCAGAGCTGCAGAAGGCATAAACAATTAAAGATTCGTGAGGCTTTAAAGGATTTATGAAAGATTCACGAAATTCCTTCTTCAGGAGAAAGTCTTTGCAGATACAAAAAAAAACAAGCTAGGCAGCCGTAAGATCGGCCCTGCGAACAGATCTGAGCCATTAATCAAGCTCAGAAAGGACGACGAGAACGCAGAAAAGGAGAATGAGTTTCAACCGTCAGATCAAGGCGAGAGCAACAACAGCCGTCAGATCAAGAAAATGTGCGCAGGCTTTAACCGCCAAAGTTTTTTCGGAACTTCGTGTATTTGGTGATTTCGTGCAAAGGTTGCAAAGGAGACAAGTCTCCCGAAGGCCCGAAGCTTCGAAGAGCCGAAGTAGATCCAAATCGTTGATCGAAGTGGACATGTCGTCGGAGATCCTGCACTTCGGCGATAATCACTTCGGAAGAAAGAAGGATACGATAAGCCAGAACTCCTGAAGGCCCGAAGCCCGGAGTTCATCTGGACCATCCATCAACAAGGACATGCGGCGCCAGATCCCTCACTTCGGAGAATTAGGATTCTGGAAGGTCTTGCAGAGTGAGATCTACCCGAAGTCCCAAAGTAAATTTGATCCCTTGAAGGTTGTGGACACGCGTCGACAGATCTATCACTTCGGAAGGTTAACACTTCGGAGGTTTGTGGTGTTGTACACCTCGGATCACCCGAAGTCCTGAAGTAATTAAGGACCACTGATCTCAAATCAATAAGGAATGTTGATCTTTACAGCAGCAACAACAGGTAAGAAAGGACTATCACCCAAAGTCCTGAAGTAATTGAGGACCGTTGATCTCAAATCAACAAGGGTCGTTGATCTTTGAAATAAGACCATTATTTGGCTATTCGGAGGAATTGAGAACTTCAGTGTGGAAACGCCCGAAGCCCGAAGACCCAGAGTGCCTGGTTTTCAACCCCGAGTCACATGAGAAGCTAAACTTCATTTTTTTAATTTTTGGCTCTCGAGTAAACTCATATAGCTCGATTCCGCCATTAGAGGGGCTATAGAGCTCAAATCTTTGAATCCGTAGATCTCCGCTCGGATAGTTAGATCCAGTCAGATCGAAGCTATAGAAGGAGTCTACCCCGCGATTTTCTCCCTGAAGTCACAACAGAGGATTTCACAGACCTAGTTTTACGCGCAGGATACAGGTAAAGCACAAAAATCCCTCACAATATCTTATGCTCGGATAATTAGATCCAACAAGATGTATCAGTGTGACGAGATAGAATAGTCGATCCACAAGTGTGATTGAATTGGTGAATGAACAACCAAGAAACGTTGTCATGGGTCAGCAAAGACGACGCAAGAAGTCGAGAAGAGATCTCAGACAGATCTGGAAAGAGAAAAACAAAGAAATGGCAGAATATTTTGCAAAGATAAATGAAAAGGTTCCAGTTGTACCTGAGGAGCTCACACAAGAATCAGATCAAAGGAAAATTGATGATATTTGAAGCAACAAGACCATGAATCTACCATTACCACCACATTATAATGCTAAGAATTTTGAATTTTGATATGTTAGAATGAATACATATTTCCATCTTATAGATTGTTATCATAATCTACATGATCAGGAAAGGGATGCATTAGCATTGCAAATCATCCAACAAGCCTTGGATGACAGTATGTTGCACAAGGTTGCAACAACAACATCATTGAAAGAAGTTTGGAGTATTCTAGAAACAAAGTACAGTGAAAAGGGGAGCAACAATTTGTTGAATGTTGCCACTCTAGAAGAAACATCTGTGTCTGAAGCAGAGCTACCAGAGGAACATAATGAAGGAGCATCTGTGTGTGAAGCAGAGCTACCAGAGGAAGAGAAAGAAGGTGCATCTGTGTGTG
This sequence comes from Picea engelmannii, assembly GCA_009831015.1. Classification (NCBI taxonomy): domain Eukaryota; kingdom Viridiplantae; phylum Streptophyta; class Pinopsida; order Pinales; family Pinaceae; genus Picea; species Picea engelmannii. The sequence goes on from ML860168.1 coordinate 21,623, forward strand.
AAGTAGAGCATGAGAAAATTGTAGAAAATGATGGTGAAGCTATCAGTAAAACAACATGCATCAATGAAATGATTCGAGTAATTGATGACAACAAAGGATCAACAACAATGATGATTGATGAACATTGTGCAGAAATTGACCTCTTTGAAACAGAGGTAAGAAATCTTGAAATTGAATTTGATGATGATAATCTGTCTTATGATGAGTACCTTCCAATAATGGAAGAGAAGAAAAAAATTGATGAATTGATGTTTGGAGGAGAAAGTCTACTTGGAATTCAAAACCGATTAGATGATTTGTTGACTTCCAATAAAGTAGTTGAAGAAGAAGATAATGTTGGTGCATATTTGAAATGGATTGAACAATCAATCTATGATGAACATAATGATAGTAACTGCTCTCTCAGAAAGAACATAAAGAAGAGAACCAATATGGTTCTTGTTATAATTTTTTATATCAGATTGACAAGTTGTTTGAGTATATAGGTGAGCAACCAAAAGAGGAAGATGAAGACATGGATGAGGATCTCAATGAAAACCAGTTTGAAACCATTTTCATGCAATGGAGTTTTGAATAATTCATATTTTATTCTGAGTTAATGTGGAAACAGTCTGTTGACTGTGTAGCCCAAGCTATGAAGGGCATTGATGATAGTTTGTAGTGGTGGCATCAACCCACTCTCAAAGACAAATTTGATGGAGAAGAAGATGAAAGAAATGTGCATAAGCAGCGTGATCAAATTATGAATATGAAGTTACAGTGAGAAAGACAAAAAACAAAGCAAAAAGCCTTCAATATCATTGCCAAAATGAAAAAAATGACCAGATTAGAACAATACAGAGTTTGGAAGAAGAGAAAGAAGAAACTCAGCTCAAGTTAAAAGTTGAAGTCTAGTTTTGTTGTTACATATTGTAAGCCCAACTGAGACATAGACCAAGAGACATTTTCATTTCTGAATTCCTTTTTGTTTGGAAAATTCATTTTTTATTTCCAATTACAGCACTTAGGCATTATCAATGCTGATGTTTGAAACTATTTTGTTTAAGAGGGAGTGTTAAATATATCAATAACCTCAACAGTGTGTGACTGTACACTCCTAGCTGTCCTAGACACACTCCTAGCTGTCCTGGCCAATTGTACGAGCTAGTAGGATCTCTTGTTGTTTCTTGATTTGCTCGAGCCTATTTAGCTCAGCTCTTTTCCCATTTTGTCAGTTTTAGTTCTGGTTCGTGATACCACTATAGAATTTTAGGCTTCTTTCTCAAAAGATCCTCTTGGAAATAAGGTCTATGTTTTCATTTATTATTCACTTAGTCAGATTTTGATCTTTCACTCTCCAGCAGCAGTTACAACAACGTGATCAGGGCAAAGCAAGTTTTGTCTAGTGATTTTTGCTAGTGAAAACAATTGGTTAATATGGTAAATGGGTAAACCTTCCAGACCTCTTCTGTCAAGTATAGTTTCAGAACCAGTTGTGCTAACACTTAAAGCTAAAACTGATAATTGAATTACATATTCATCTGAACTGATGTAGATTTTAGTTACCATGTTCGCTTTTTATCAAAAGATTTAAGGTACTAATGTTCATTTTTTTTTTAATATTCTTTACTATGGGAGAATACACTAATAAATATTATGTGTATATCATTCCGTCTACTGTATATGTCAAAATTTATATTATCAATCATCCAAAAAAGTTAACAGTTGATTGCTGCTATCAATCAGCAAGAAAAGTTAACAATTGATTGCTCCATGTCTGTTGCATGTCCAATTTCACAATCAAAACAAGTTCAAGTATCTCAAAATATCTATGAACATATATAAGTTCAGGTATCTCAAGTATCTATAAATATATACCATGTATCTTTTTAGATGACTATCCTGAAAACATTTTGAACACAAGTTGTCATATCAATATCATGCTGCAGGAGATGGCATGAGACCTCTGTCAACGAACAGGGGAAAAACCATGAAATTGAAATTGGTACAGACTCTGTAGGAAAGTGTAATTATCTGTATTCCTTTATTCTTATAGAGGTTCAAGATTTAGCTTAGTTTTCCTCCATAAGTTAAAACATCCTTTCCCACCTGAAGATTGCAACAGGCTTGACCATGATGGATAAAATACCATCCAAGCTCTTGGCGTGCACGGCACCGCAAGCAACGTACTCCACTAATGTTTGGCAATATAAATCAGCAATAAGAATAAATATTTATATGATTTAAAAAAAATAAAAATTATTAATTTAAATATGTAAATTTGTAAATAAATTTAGTATTCTTAAAAAAATTAATAAATTTGAATTATACAATCTCAAC